>JADKLZ010000104.1:5497547-5510576 GCA_021533235.1 Biomphalaria straminea
AAAAAAAAATAAAGTTGTCTAACTCTATTAGACTATTGTATCTAACAAAAACTAGGTCACAAGGCCATGTCTAGGGGATGAGGCAAGACTGAAGTGTCACGCATGCGCAGAGATAAAAATGTCAAGATTTAAATTAACTATCAATCAATAATACATAATTTTTTTACTTTTACACATGAATATACATATTTGTGTCTATTTATTTCATTATTGATTTGGTTTGTTTTAGGTCAGATTTTAATATTACCCCCCCTTTCCTATAAAGCAAACAAAAAAATAATTCAAACGACAATCACCAAATTCCACGAGTATAGCTAAAGAACATTTAAAATTTAAACCCTCCCCCTCGGAAATTTACGATACTTCCCCTTCAGTATAAAAAAAGCAAAGAACACACTCAAAATTCAATGAGAGTAGCTAAAGGGGCTTAGAGTTTAAACCCCTCTTCATTGGGGTTCGAAGCTAAAAAAAAAAAAGCAAATAACGCACTCTAAATGATATGAGCATTGTCAAAGGGGCTTTGAGTTTAAACCTCCATTCAGCAGCCTTTGAAGCTAAATAATACCCTTTCAGTATTAAAAAAAAAGCAGATTAGGCACTCAAAATGCTATTACCGTATTAAAATGGGATTTCAGTTTAAATTTCCCTTTATCAGCGTATGAAGCTAAAACAAATACCTCTTCAATATAAACAAGGTTACAAAGACAGTTTGTGTGGAAACACAAATTTAAAATCGGCCCCCGAAGTGGTCCACCCAGGCAGGTTTCAATATTTTCAGAAAGAACATCCGAATGAAATTATATCAATGGCAAACGGCAGATAAGAATAAAGATAGAAGGTTGACAGATTCTATGTAGTGCCCCAGTAATCCTTAGGCCTCTTTTCTTTGCCTCTTTTTGGGTTGGTTACTTAAATAGTAAATACTCTTTATGGTTGAACAAAAATAAACGTGAAATAAAATGGAATTTATACCATTATTAAGTGTGTTAAATTAGGTCTGATTTATAATGCATACTAATTAGGTTTTTCTCTTTAAAAACTGCTTGCATAAAAGATTTTTTAAAATTATATTTTGAGCTTTTAGAAAAAAAAAGTCGCCGTTGCATCAGAACTTTGAATGATCTAAATTATTGTGATGTCCGATTTTCATTTTCTCTTCTACTTTCTGAGATCTAAACGGGACGTACGGACGGACAGACAGGCCACACAAAACTAATAGCATCTTTTCCCCCTTCGGGGGCCGTTAAAAAGCAAATTATGCACTCAAAATATTTTTGAGGCTACATAAATAAAATCTAAAAAAAAAATAATAACTGTGTATTGATTTTGTAAAACGTCTACTCATGTTACCCCCATTCCTGGGAGAAGGAGAACACTGGATCTTTTAAAAAAAACAGCAATTTGAACCTCTCAGGCCCTCACTCTGTTGAATGTTAATGATGTTGATAATGATGAAGGAGAGAGTATCATCTAAAGGGTGTTGTTTAATTTGTTTTGTTGTTATCCTTTCATTATTATTGTGGCTGAGAGGTAAAGCGTTTGGCTCTAGAACCAGGGGTCACGGGTTGGAATCCTAGTTTAAATGGGAATTATTTTTTTTTATATCGGGATCTTAGTCCACCCAGCTCTAATGGGTACCTAACATTAGTTGGGAAAACGTAAAGGTGTTTGGGTGTTGTGCTGGCCACATAACACTCTCGTTAACAGTAGGCAACAGAAACAGATGACCTTTAAATCATCTGCGCTATAGGTTGAAATGGGAACTTTACTTTTGTTACTCTACTTTCATTAATATCGTTATCACAGATTCGTTTGATGCACACATTAAATATGAAGCGTTTTTGTTTTCTAAACCGAGGATGCTGGGAGTTCCAATCTGGAACATTAAATGTCTGGATTCTTGGCCGTCCCGGAGTCTATTTAATTTTAATGTGAACCGGATTAAAGTTATTTAACAGTATTTAAAATTGCTTACCTTCGTAAAAAAGATTTTTATGTTTTTGTTTTCTGTACTGTTCGTAAACAAAATCATCTCCGAAAAAGAAGTCTTTAAAATTCACATTATATTTGAAAGAGATCCAAACACATCTTGTCTGTTTTTGCAAAATTTCTAATTTCTCTTTACTTTCAAAAACGCCTAATACAGCCGATTGCACTGGAAATAAAATGCTCTGTTGATTAAAATATAACTCACTAACATGTAATCTGATATATTATTTTCTTGCACTCAGGAAAAAAATATGTTTCCAAAGCATTGAGTTTCTTCTATTAAATTACAAAACCTGCGTTTGTTTTCTTTTACTTTTTTTTAGTGTATTGCCTTGCTGGTTTGATTGAAGACCAATATTATTATTTGCACTTTAATTAAGTTAAACATAATATTGAACACTTTTTGTAGAAATAAATTTTAAAGGATATTAGCTTGCTTATCTATTTATCAATACTTAAGACTTCAGTCTGACTGTGCTTTTGTTATTGTTGTCGTTTCCCAGTATTTTGCTCAAAATAATTTGACACAAAGTAAGTTTACAAACATTTGGTCTTAGCTTTCAGTATGTGCTTCTAGAGTCTACATTTTCAGACTCATCTCAAGAGCTTCAGTAGTTGGCACACATTCAACAAATTGTCTTTCATGGGCAGCCAACGGTATCATGGTGGCTTGACTTCAAAGTCCGATTCTAACTAAGTTGTTTTTGCCTCCTTCCCACAAATGCACCAATAAGATTGGACCCTTGCGAACTGAGCAACCTAGGGCATAAAATCTCGCTATATACGAGTAGAAAAATAATGAACAAAGAAACACAACTTACTTATACAATATGATTCAGCTTTTCTGAATTCAACAGGATATCCGAACATATAAAATTTCAAACACATCTGTACATTCTTGTTGCGATACAGTTGAAAGCCAGGAAAGTCTCTGCAGGTTTCTGGATTTGGTTTTGGGTTGGGCCAGTCGTTCAAATTTGTTTCATCTAAAAATATGGAATCTTTTACATTGTTAAAGCTGTCAAACATGTCAATTTGGCGACAAAAGTTTTCGGTAGAGTTTTTATAATGTCTTGAAACTTACAGGCATTCAGTTAAGAAAGAAAAAAAAGTTTATTACAACATAAGCTTGCCTGTTCAAGCTGTATACTAGCGTATACTCTACTTATACGAAGAGATCTCAAGTCTAATACTGTTTTTCTCTTTATCCTCTCAAACTGTTACCAGAGGCGCCCCCTTAAAGGCAACATTTTAGTGCACGTCTCTTTATGCTCTGACGGATGTGTGTTTAAATTTTACTTTATGTATGACTATAGTACCTTGATAATCTTAGATTTTAGGACATCTTGTATGGTGTGTTACTGATGAGAGTTCGATGACTATAGAACTACACTACGTCACAAAATAAAATAACAATAACGAATAGGATCAATGCTCGGTAACTTAGTTCACTGTAGGTGAAAAATAAAATGAGGAATTTTAAGGCAGAATTGGTTACATTCGAGTCAGTCAATAAAACATACTATCACTTCAATAGCCTGGCAATAACTGTCCTAAAAGTCTAACCCTATGCCTATTTGTCGTCACTATAAAATGTCGCACAACTATAGTGCGTTTCTAAGCTAAAATGAATGTCTAACAGTACCCAAAGTAGCGCTATAGGCAGTGGCGTAGCTAAGGGGCGAGGGGGGGGGAGAATTTTAAGATACCCCAGGGCCCTCACCTGGAGGACCCCAAATGGGTGTCCGAAGTTTGTTTGCAAATACATAAATGTATATGTTTGATTGACAAATAGTGTCAACGGGTGTCTTTTTTTTTCAACATTAATGTATTAAATTTATATCAAAGACTAAACCTACATATAGGTCAATCAGTACGTTGACTTTGCTGACATTTTTTTTTATTTTTACCACCGAGATCACATTTTTTAAAGTTAGTTTCACATTTTAAAATGCAAATCTTTAAAAGATTTGTTGCCGATTTATTTCCTTGTAAAAGAGATCAAACATGTGCTTGCAGCATGAACTAAGAATATTTATCTCTTTGTTGCCACGAATAAAACTGCATGATATACAGCGCATTCCAGGTATCTTGTTACCTTTACTAATACTAGATCTAAATGCACGTATTTTAAGGTTACGCTATTTAACCTTGAAGCAAAATTTACAGAATCGAGTATAACAGATCCAAAAGTTATCTATATATATATATATATATATATATATATATATATATATATATAATTCTCTTCTTCCAAAAGTTCAATCGAGCAACAAGCGACAAGTAAAGGAAAGATCACTCACTTATTTCTGCAGATAGATTTATCCCATATCGCAGCATGGCGTGAATGGAAAATGGTGTGAATTTGTGTAGTGAATGGAATGGAGGGTACACAAGTGGAAGCCGAAAGAGATGAACGGGAAGAGAGAAGATGAAATTATGTACTTTGTCATGATATTAAAAGTATTTACAGATTATAACCTGAGAGTGTTTTATTATTTTGAAGAATATTGTGTTGTAAGACTCTTGAAACTAGAACGACAATACACAAATACTCTCAGGTTTCACTTTAGAAGTACTTTAATTAATTTCACTATCATAATTTCTCTGGCTTCCTATTCATATCCTTCTAGCTTCCCCCTTTTCATCTCACTTCCATTCAATATCTAAATCCGCACCATTGTCTTTCACAAAATAGCGGCGTATGCTATGCCGCCGGTCGACTAGTTCTAAATAATGCTAGAATAGTCCATTTTTCGGATTTGGCATCTATAATTTCAGAATTAACTCTTTATCTCCGTAATTATTTTTCCACGCTTTGAATGCATTCTTGATTTTGACAGTTACTATTTCACTACTCCTGTTATGATTGGGCTTCAAAAGCTTTGTTGTTTGTTATCAGAAAATGTTGTATTTAGTATAGAATTAAAGGGAAATGCATGCTCTTTTTATATAATTCAAAGTCAAGTTTTAAAAAAAAATTAAACAGTAATTTAATTTGATAAGGTCAAAATCAACGATGGTATCGTCGATTAGGAGAGAAAGAGTTAAACTTCACTTTCGAGTTATCACCCCTCTTATCATCTTTCCTCATTCCAATGGAAACTCTGTTTTCATTTCCATCTAATCCGGTGATTCCCAAAGTGGTCTATATAGACCTCAGGGGTCTACAAAGACTTCTAAGGGGTCTACGAAAGTGAAAAAAAAATGGGGTTCTATAAGATGTCCATGGGGGTCTACGATATTGGATTTCATTTAAGCAAGTCATGACTTTGATTTTCACACCTCTTTCAATGTAACTGTTTCGACCATGTATAACTGTTTTGTACTTTAGTTATAAATATCCAATCTTCTGTTCAAATGCAATGCCACCCTGATAAAAAGATAAAACTGTGAACAAATTTTGAACATTCAAAGATAAAGTCCAGAATAGACCCAAAAATCTCCCAGAAAACACTATAGTGACGTATAGTCTATAGATACAACATTGGTTTTACCATCAGTTGAAATAGTTTCAAAAAACTGTTTTACTTAAACACAAACCTACATCTGATATTATGCTACGAATCCCTTTATGCAACATTACATTATAAGGGCACATCGGTGGGATGAGCTATAGCATTAAAGCTGCAAACTGCCTAACAGTCTTCTGCTCCATAGTTTTCCCCAGGGCTGGCCCACGAAACCTTTTCCGTGTTTGTGTGTATAGCTGCAAGGCAGCAGAGGTTTTAATTCTGTCTCCCTACGGCTAGGTGGGCTGTAAGTCAAAGGTTAATGAGTCCATTCTGTCCCAAGCCTACTGACATAGGCGCCAGTAACTCGTCTTTGACCCTTCTCCTGTTAGTGAAAACAGTTCGCGGGTCCATTTTTTAAGTCAGACCTCAATGATAAAAAAATACACGAGAAGCTGCTCTTTGAGAAAACATGTACAATGATACCTAAGACAAATTAATTAAATAATATTTTATGTTTGAAGGACTACTTCACAAAACAACAAAGTTCTGGATGAAACATAATATCCGTAGTAACGGATGATGAAAATGCAAAGAAAAAAAAATTCTAGTGTGTTTGGTGATTCCAGCAATACATATTAATTGTATTTTAATTGGTTTTAATTTGAATTTTATTAGTAAAATATATATATATATAAATTCTCTAGCTTTTGATGTCCCTTTAAATTACTTTTTCATTCTTTTTCACTACATTTAGAAATTAGTTTTAAAAAATGGAGTTTAAGAATCTGCAAAAGTGCGACAAAGTTAAGCAGGGGGTCTACCGAAAACCAAAAACATAGCAAGGGGTCTACGAGCGATTTTTTTTGAGTTCAAATATTTTCTGCATTTCTTCAGAATGCGATTTGGAGCGTGTGCCACTGTCCATTGTGATAAGGGACGATAGGGTGGTGGAGGGGATAAAGAAGAAGGAGTGGATGATAGGAAAGGATATAGGATAGATTAAGGAGCTGCTGAAAGCGATTACTTGAGAGTTATAGGAAAGGTGGAATCAGCTTTGGTTTGGTGCTTAGTAACCTGTAAAAAGGTATAATTACAGCTAATACAAAATTTAAAAAAAAATAGCCCTGATGACACTCGTTACATAAGTACTCAACTAAGATGATAGTAAAATAAATGGATAGTTGCCTGCTGTGCCTGCAGTGTATGTAGGGTAAAAAAAATCCCGGAACAGGCACGCCAATTATGTGACAAGTAGGTCAAAGATGTGGCCGTTTAGGTGTCTAGGGGTTTTAAAAGATTTGAGGACCTTGACTTGCACATAGAACTACAGGCACAATGTTATGGATGCAGGCAACAAATACAGTTTTAAGTAAACATATGTACAGTTTAATGATAAAAGGAAAATAAGTGAAAATATAAAATGCTGTACAGTGTTAGGAGGGGCCTAACTATTTACATCAAATGAAACTATCATCACAAGATGAGAGAACCAAGTAGTCTGAGTGTCATTAGGCCGGTTGCTTAGCTTTAAGTCCTATGCTGCTCTGACGAGACTGGTGTGGCTGATGCTGAGTTGTCTGTGGGTGGGCTGGAGTGATCAATCCTAGCGCACGGGACAGTCCAACTATACGTAGCTGCAGGGACAGGTCTTCTGGCATGCGGTTGTTGGTCGGACTCTCCTGAGTAGTAAGTAAGCCTGGTATCCTCAGATCTGGTGTCAGCAGACTGGTAACAGCGTTACGAAGTTAGGGCTTCCAAGTAGGAGTAGTCTGCAATAAAAGCACCGACTTATCCATAATGACGACACTAGGAGGTAGACGCCTTTTCGTGAAGGACATCTTCAGAATGTTTAAATAGAAACCATAGACTAGTTTCATAATAGTAAGGGGAGTTAATCAATTAAATATTACATCTCATCAGGGGAGACAATAATAATAATAGTGGTAAAGTCTCACAAGGGCGATAACACATAGTAATGTAACATTTAGTGTGTAGAAACTATAACTCAATTTCACAAATATCCAAGGGAGCTAATACATAGTATTGTATTCCGTCAGGGGAGACTACAAGTGGTGTTAAATTGTAAGACGCACCTTGTCACGGTGAGATCATTACTAGCCGCTTGGATAGCGAGATGAAAGGGGAAGGGGGGGGAAGATGGATGATGGTCAGTGACCAAGTCGTTATTGTTTACATCTGGCCGTGTGGCCTGAACAATAGCGCATGGTTGAATGGAGACAGCGCCAGTTCAAGAGACACAATCTCTGACGTTAAAATTTAATCCAAGGGGAAATAATTCATGTCTCTTCTGAGCGCAGGGTCAGTGCGCCATTTAAAATCAAGGCGATCAACCGAGATAAGATAACGATAGGATAAGGTAAAAAAGATAGTGTATACATGGTTTTACCTAAGTAATATAATCTGGCTGACAGGCCGATAATAAATAAAATAAAATATAGCACATAAATGATTACGGCATTCCTTGTCACGGAATGAGCGTAAAATATACTTGGTAATAGGATATGTTACATAAATATTATGATAGTTCCCGATCAAGGAATGTATCAATAGTAATATGGCTCGTGCTGAGCGATGATTCATCAACGATAAATAATGATAGCTAAAGAGCTAAATACAAGTGGCAAGAATTGTTGTAAATTCTAGTCCAGATAAAGTGGATGACTTTGACTATTTAGTCGTACAAGTCATGATAATAAAATGTAATACATAAAGTGACTACTTACATAATCCAAGATAAGAATTACACAAATATGTACACAAAATATAGTGCACTAAATAAATGCACAAATATATAAATACACATAGTAAGAGGCCACTAAACACTTTATAAAAGCTTACCACCAATCCAGGTTAGAAAAAGAGATTAAATGAACATAGTATATAGTAAGCGTAAGCTCAAAACAGAGAAGTGTATCCTTTCTCTCAGCTCCTCAGAATGAGAATGACAAGAAAATAGGAAATTCTATCTCTTCTTCACACGTGGGCAAGGAGGCGTGGCATCCAAGGTGTTTATGTTGTCTGACGTGCCTAGGAGAAGATAATCGCTTGACCTTGCCGCGCGTTTCATGTATGGACATAGGGATGGGCCCTTATCGAATGACCACGAGACGATTTGTATCCCAATATGGTCAGGCGACAGAAACTATTTATCTTACGCGACAGGGATTAGCTGCGCTTGTTGTCGATTTGAAGAGGGTCCATTTGAATTGACCCTGCCCCGAAGGGGGGGTGCGGCTGGATGTTAGGTCAAGATATTTAGAGGCGCGTTTATTCTTGTCGACAAAGAATGTGCTAGACGTGTGTCAGATTAAGAAATTACATCGTGACATAGGTGCCTAGAGACAAAGGGGTGGTGGTAATAGGGCCTTTTGTTGTAGGTGTGCCAAATTTACGTGAATAAGATTAAAAATAAATTAATTAAATCCCTTCTTATCGAGTGATACCATAAGTGGGCGAAATTTATTTTTGTCACAGGAACTTTAACAATTCATCTACTTCCGGTTGTCTTGACTGGCACAACAGGCTCTCTAAACGTTGGTCTACAACTGTCTGTTTCGTTTGTTCTAACAGTTTGCAGTTCATTGCCTTTATCGGTATCATGGTACCCAGAGATAAATTCATCGAAACTCTTATTCAAAAAGCATTGATTTCTTCTGTTTGTATTTCCGTCGTTTTTCTTTATGATGTTGTCTGTAGGCCTACCAGTAGCTATGATACAAATAATTGTTGGTAATGAACTAGATCTATATAATTGTAACTCATAAAGTGGTAAGCTTTAACAAAAAAAATCAGACAATTTTAAAATGTCAAGAGTTTATAATTATTACATTGATTGAAAGTGTTGCTTTTGTAAGATAAAAAAAAAAGTTAAAACTATGATATGGTGTTAGGAAATGCTTCTTCTAGAAATTTGGGAGTTATCTACTCTTGTTTATGTTTGAAAGTTAGTCAAACAAGAGATAACTACTATGTAATTGATTACACTATCCTAACCTGATAAGCCTCTTCATTAGTAGTACATTCTAACATAAGGAGTTTATACATTCTTGTGCTCTTATCAAAATATTTAATATTGTCAATGAAATTTAAATAGAAAATATTTAAAACAGATAACTAAAAAATGTTAATTTTCTCATTATAAAAACAAATTCTGTCACAATAGAAAAAAAGACTACATCTAAATATGTTATTAAAATCTATCATTTACTTTTGTGGATGGTTTTCAAACTTTGAGACTGATAGTTAATGCCACACTAGATTGTAATGTATGCAGGATATTGACAAACCTGTTCATGAGCAGTGGTAGTTTTGGTGCTACCTTTACAGAGTAGGACATATCCGTACTAAATGTACATTATATATACGTTCATTTTTGTTGTGTTGTCTTTAAAATGAATGTTACATTTCTAAGTTTTGTATGTGTGCTTGTATTCATAATAATAGACCTACTTACTTTTGCCATTAGATTTGGGATTTAACTTAGTTGTAGACTTATTGTTATGTTACTTAACATCACGGAGGCATGGTGGCTGAGCAGTAAAGCACTTTGCTTCCAAACCAGAAGTACCAGGCTTTAATCCTGTTTAATACTGGGATTTTTTTTCTGGATTCTTGGGTCCCTCTGAGTCAGCCCAGCTTTAATGGGTACCTGTCACTAGTTGAGGAAAAATTAAGCCAGTTAATTGTTGTCCTGGCCACATGACATCCTCGTTAACCAGTTTTTCTTTATGATAAGTGATGGTGATGAATTTTTTTTTTTATGACAACTGCTTTCTGCCATGTTTATCCTAGGTCCTAGACGAACTCTCCGACAGAATAATCTTTAGATTGTCTTGCTTTTGCATGGTATTTCACTTTGTTTTTCATCTGTCATTCGTTGAGTAATGTCTCTGCATTTTCAGCTACCGATGGTTTCAATAGTTTTGGATCAGTTGGAGTGATGTCCCTGAGTCTTTTACTCATCAGAAGTTGAAATGGCGAATACCGCAGTCCGCTTATCGGAGTATTTCTATACTCGAGCATAGCGAGATATCGATCTGCTCACTTTTGTATGCTTTGAATACTTTTGCTTTCGCACAAAACATTAACAACCAACAATGACGTAATATTATATAACTAGTCGACCGGCGGCATAGCATACGCGCTATTTTGCAGGGCAGGCCTTAGGCACTACAAGATATGCGACCACAGTGGGTCCCGCACTTTCTTTGGACCCGTGCTAATTTTTAGGTGTATAAATTATTAAATTGAACCTTTTTGTAACATATAACAGATTTCCCGAGGCCTCTTGATTTACCAGGAGCCCGAAAAAAGCAAAAGAAAGTAGTGAATAGTATGGAATTCCAGTAATCAAATTAACCAGAAGTAAGAAAAGACTTGTAGGGAAATTGAGTTCTAATGTAGGACTGTCAATAGAACTGCTATTCAAACGTGTTGCGGCAAAAGTGCTGGATTGATTTCATATGGAGATCCCAAAAGCTGGAAAAATTATACCTTTGGGTTTCGTCTATAAACAAGATATCTGTTAGATGATGACACGTTTATGACAAACTGTGCTACTTTTCCTGGTTGTATGATGAAAAAAATGGAAAATCGCTTTTTCAATGATGACATTGATGCACGAGCACTTTTCATCAACAAACTAGTAATACAACCACTAATTGAAATATAGAGGTAACAGGCTTCATATGGTAATTACGTGTGCTCAAACCTTACAACCTCCTCAGAATATCCCTAACTTAGGCCACTTCCATTGCGTCATTCTCAAAGCTCAAGTTTATCAAAAACTATCTTAGGAGCACAATGACGCAAGAAAGGCTTATCATGGCTTTAATGTCAGTGAAGTCACAAATAAAGTATCGATGTGGATGATGTTATAGATTTCTTTATGCTGTACAGAATGCACGACGTGAAGCGATATGAATTGAGATTTGTCCCGTGTGCATTATTTAACTAATTAACAACGGTATTATTTATTTAAATAGTCTTAATGATTATTTTTTGTTTAGTTTACTAATATACTGAACCAATTTGATTTTGGGCTGTTATGAACATAATGATAACAGAATCGAAAACCATGTCTGCAAAGTATGGCTTTATTTAATACACTGAATGACAACACAACACACATTTCGTGAACACATTCTTACAGACGAGTTACAAGCACATGTAAACATAAGAAAGACAACCAATACAGGATATCCTATACTCTTAAGCGAGCAATTCTTGTATATATATATAAATATTCTATTTCGAAAACGGCTCTAACGATTTTCTTTAAAATTTCAACGTATCTAAATGTTAGTGAGAAAAAAATTCTCAACTCATTGGCCACATCGGGTTTGAAAAATGTCTCATTATCGAAAAATTTATTTTGGTTTGAAGATTTTATGAATGACATGGAGAATTTATGAATGAAAGTTTTCCAATTATGAATGAAAGTTTTCCATGACGTGAACGGGAAAAACGCTGCTTACGTCACTAGGCTTACCAGAGTACAATGCAAACAAGAACGAGTTTTAAAATATCAATGGACCTAATTAGACATTTGCGCACCATCTTATTGAAGATTGATTTATTATAGAACTATAGAAGGAAAGTAATGAAATTAAATGTACCGATGTATGATTAGTTATTGCGATTAAGTGCTTAATAAATTGTTTACACTTTAATTGCGTAGAGCGGTGTAGATTCCTCATTCATCTTCGGAATTGATGTCAAGCCTTATTATAATTATTATTTTGCTGGTAAAATTATGACCATGTGTTCATGCTTCAGTGTCTAATGTCCCGTACCAAAACAAAGGAAATGGTGATTACACAGTTGCTCTACGCCTTACTTTCTCACACTGAACAAGATATCTAGATAGCGGTCAACGAGTTTGCGTACGCTGCAGCCACTTTTGATTTAACTATAAACCTCAGTAAAAAAACTTGAGGTTAGGGCGTGGTGACGAAAGGCCTAGGAGATATCTGAATGGAGAGATGTGTAAAAGCAGGCCATATCCTTCCATGGGCTGTAGCACCAGTATTACCACTGGGATAGATGTATGGCAAAAGCCGGTATGAACTTTTTATAGTCTGACAGTCTGGCTGAGCAGGGCACATATCCCGTAAAATAATCTGAAGAGTTTCTTTAGTGTTCTGTTAGTTCTATATGTAATTGTACATGGCGATTAAATATCAAGTCTCTTAAGTCCTCCTACAGTCTAGACAGCGTAAAAGTATCGTAGGCCTACTATTATTGGCTTGGAAGAAAGTCTTTGCATTAAATTATTAAACCGAGCAAGGCTCGGCCACCTGATATTAATTTCATAACATGAACCTATATATTTTTACTTACTTTTATCTCATATCATATGTCATAAATGAAAATGCAAGGGGCTGAATTTTAACATTTTGAAACCGGACAACTTATCACCAAAAACAAGAATTTAGAACTTTTAAAACTAAAATTATACATGGATGATAGATAGATAGATAGATAGATAGATAGATAGATAGATAGATAGATAGATGGATAGATAGATAGATAGATAGATAGATAGATAGATAGATAGATAGAT
>JADKLZ010000104.1:5525218-5539423 GCA_021533235.1 Biomphalaria straminea
TTTGTTATTTTCGAAAGAAGATGATCATTTAAATCTAAAGTCACCAATGTTAACTAAGCATTATCAACTCAACTCCGACTACCTAAAACTTATTAGCTCAAGCCAATTACATATTAACTCAATGCTTTCCCGTTCAACTCACGCAGTATGTTAAGAAAATCACTTTGCTGGAGCAGCTTCAGATGGACACAGTTCAAATCGAGAAGTTTTCAGGAGAAGCCATCAGGCGCCACCTGGCGGAGAGTGAGAAGCAGAAGATGACCGAGGAGAAACAGCTGGACGAGAAGACGATGGACCTGAAGCGGGAAATTGTCGAACTTATGGAAATCACGGAGAGCACTGTCATCAAGAACAAAGAATTGGAGAATGAGCTACGCAGCGTAAGTAGTGGAAATTGTAGGCACGGTGGCTGAGTGGTTAGGCACTTGGCTTCCGAACTGGGGTTCTCGGGTTCGAATCCTGGTGAAGACTGGTATATTTAATTTCGGGATCCTTGGGGCGCTTCTGAGTTCACCCAGCTTTGATGGATGTCTGACAATAGTTGGGGAAAAGTAAAGGCGGTTTGTCATTGTGCTGGCCACATGACACCCTTGTTGGTAGGTCACAGAAACTGATGACCTTTACATTATCTGCCCTAGAGATCGCAAGGTCTGAAAGGAGAACTTTAAGTAGTGAAAATATCAATTTTTAAGTTGTAAATTGTTAAATTGTGAATTGTAAATTGTTCAATTATTAATGTAAAGTAAGTTCTGAATTGTAAATTGTTAACATGTTAATTGTATATTGCTAAGTTGCGAAATGAAAGCGAGGTCCTTACAGTCTCGAGATTCTGTGATTGCACACATAGCACACACACTCAGTGTTGCTCTAAATTTAGGTTACAAATTTATCATAACTTTTGTAAATAATTTTTTTTTTTCTCTATAGCCAAGTAGCTTTAAATATAAAACCAAAATTGAACCGAATCAAAGGGGGATTATTCTTCCTTTTAAAGGATGCTAACAGTAATTTTTTTGTTAGCGTTCCTGAATGAAAAAAAAAATGACGTTCAAATACCACAAACAAGAAAAACATTTGTAAAGACAAAATACCTTTTTTTTATATATACAAGAGTGATTTATAAATAATGAATGTTAGATTTAAAAAAAATATTATTCTAGAAAAGATAAAGATTTATAATATTCTAATGAAAGATCTTTTAATGTCGACCTGGAAGAAAATACACAAAAAGTCACAGTGCATTAATGTATTCGACTTCAATAAAGAATATATCTGCAATTCTTTAGCCAAGTTTTAATGTATTTCTTTTTATACTTTAAAAAATTATAACGATCAAATAAGTGCACATGTACTGTGCACAACGAGCTAATAACTTTTTTCCTAACAATGAACATGAACTGTCAGAAATCTAGGTAAATCGTTAGAGCCGTTTTCGAGATCCGTGCCAAGCCATGTTTTTTTTTTAGTTTTGAGCCCAGGTTTTAGTTTCCACGAAAGTGGAGTTGAACAGAGCTATTGTAATTATTAAACTCTGTGAATGTAGGATTAATTGGGCTTGCTTTTGTTATCGTCAACAGGAAAAGTATAAAGTGGAGAACGAATTGGATGCATGCATAAGAAAATACGACGAGGAAATGATTCGTAAAATGGTAATTGTAGTTACAATGTTTTTTAAACATTAACGAGAGTCATAAATCAATGTAGTTATTGAGACCTGCTTTTTTTTTTAAGCGAATCAATTAAAATGAAACAACGGAAATGGAACCGAAACAAGAAAAGTATAAAGAAAACTTTTTTTGGGAAAATATTAAACAAAACAAAACAAATCTTATTTAATGAGAAGAGCTAAACAATTAAAACCATATTTCTCAATATTTTAAGATGTATCCCTTTTTAGATATCAAACAGAATAATTAATAATAACTGATTAATTGGTTAATTTCTTTGTATTGATTCATGGTTAGTTAGAGTGAATAATTATGTAAAGTTTATACATGATTACGAGAATGGGAAGTATGAAAAAAACGTGTTCCAAAAGTGTACCACACAGACAGACAGACAGACAGACGGACAGACAGACGGATGGACAGAGTGAGTTGATATAAGCTTTACAAAAAACACTATTAATTTACCTTTTAGTTTAATTTGTGTTTATTTGTAGGTACCGCTAACTATGTAATTAACATCATTAGTAAATGAATAAAGTATAATACTTGGGTAGAAGAATCTCTTGAGTATGAAAAAAATTCCTGACACCGTTTACAAACGCGGTGGCTGAGCGGTAAAGCGCTTGGCTTCCGGGGTCCGGGGTTCGAATTCTAGTGAAGACTGAGATTTTTAATTTCGGGATCTTCGGGAGTCTCTGAGCCCACCCAACTCTAATGGGTACCTGACTTTAGTTGGGGAAAAGTAAAGGCGGTTGGTCATTGCGCTGGCCACATGACACGCTCATTAACCGTAGGCCACAGAATCAGATGACCTTTACATCATCTACCCTATTGACCACAAGGTCTGAAAAGGGAACTTTTTTTACCTCTAAATCTCAGTCCATCTCTCTCTCTCTTTAGGAAATGTACGAATATATTGAGATGAACTACAAGGAGGAGAAAGCTCAGCTTGCAGAACTCGAGGAGTATTTCGCCGATCTGGAGAAAGAGTACATGCTTATCATGGAGGAGAGACGGACCGCCAGGTACGCGGTGCAGATTATGAGGCGCACTTTCAGGAGCACCGCCACTGCCGTGAGGCTGATCCAATCCTTCTACAGGTCATTTAAAGTCAGAAAAGCGTTCCAAGCAGAAGCCAAGCGGAGAGCCAAGGCGGCAAAGAGACTCGCTGCTGCCGTCAAAAACAACTGATAGATTCAAGAAAGCGATTGGTTAGGCCGACATCGTTCGTCCAATGAAAAGACTAGTACCACACAGGCTATCTACATCGGTATTTAATGACTCATCATGAAATAAACAAATAATTAAGAAAAAATAGATCATCTTCCTAACGTCTTAGATTTCTTGTTTTTAATCGTTAATGATGTCAATAGGTAATGAAAAGGATTTAACTTTTCCTGATGCCAACTATTTATATTTATTCAACTAAATCATAATCAAATAAATACTTCAAATAGACTTCTAAAGAAAATCCTTTTTTTTTTTAAATAGTCTTTGGAATTAGATAAATCAGATTTACAACAGCTTGGGGTTAGGGCGTGGCGACAAAAGGCCCAGGAGAGATCTGAATGGAGGGATGTGTTGAAGCAGACCAGAGTCTCCATGGCTGCAGCGCCACTGGGATGGTGGGATGGATCTCCTTAGATCAGTGATGCTCAACCTCAATCGGGCGGCGGGCCATTTTCATATCCGACACTCGTGTCGCGGGCCACATGAAGAAAAAGGGAAAAAAAGGGAAATTTTTTAATAAACCAATTTTTATTACAAACAATTCATGAGAAGTTTATACTAAAATACTTTTTAATAGCCAACTAGGCCTACATAGATGAGACGCTAAGTCGAAAAACTGAATCTAGAATTCTAGATGTTCGTCTATGAGACGATACAATTACGTAGCATCGGTTTCGCACGATTCATCACTATTTTTTTTACCCACTAATAAGTCCTGTAATTATCGTGATCATCCATAACACTTTAGGAGATTTTGAAAAGTTTATGCAAGGAACACGGACTAGAAATTAATAGTCACCATCCATAGAAATTTATCAAGTAAGCATGTCTAGTTTGTAAGTCTATCAGTTTCAGCTGTAGCTATGTCTGGACACTTCAAACATTGGCCGCAGATGAATTTTAAAAACGACATATCTGAACACGATCATCAGACATAGTCCAGACAACATTTTGCCACATAGATTTTGTTGGTGAATAATTCAACGAGATTTGACTTCTAAAAACTATTGCTGTCACTATAGTTGTTTCACTATCAGTAGTGACTCCTACTAATTTCTCCAAAGGAAAACAATTCTCTGTGATGGTTGAAACTTTTTTATCAGTGTTTCACCACTGGCGATCCCATGCATGCTCCAAATAGCTACTAACTTCTTTGATTTCAAAACTGTTTTTATCGCGAATAAATGCCAAGATTTTGAGCGGTATCAGATATATCGGTAGACTTGTAAAATGTTTGTAAAATGTTTTACATGTTTCGGAAATTCCTTCAGAGTTGAAGATAGTTATTTCCTAGTCCAAACCTCCCGTAGGACGACGGGGGATGGGAGCGGGCAGGGTTTGAACCCGGGACCATCGGTAAATCGATACGACAGTCCAGCGTGCAAACCGCTCGACCAGGCTGCCATCCTTGTCAGCGGCAACAGAAAACAGTCATACATCCGACAATCGCGTCTCAAAGAACGCCCTCTTATTTATTTATGTGTTGATTTCCTAGATATGTTAAATTTTATGTTCTTTAAAGAGAGTCACTTTTTCTCTATAAACAAATTTGTTGGCTTACTATAGATACCAATCCATTTACTCTACGTAGGGAAAGATTTTTAAAACTTTTTTGGACAGTGGATTTTTTACTCTTTGAGCCGACGCTTCGGCGGGCTGGATAGAACCACGTCGCGGGCCGGATGTGGCCCGCGGGCCGTACTTTGGGCATCACTGCCTTAGATAAATAAATAAACAAGAGTGACAATGATTCAAAAGTAATTCTGAAATTTTGTTGTATTCATTTAATTTTTTAATATTTTTTGTTTGTTTGCAGGAATAGACGTTATTAATTTTGTGTGGTTTACTTTTATTTTTAAGAGAAAAAATCTATTTTTTTATGCATATAAATGGAACATAATTTAAAACAACAATTAATAAGTAGTTTTTTATAATATGAAATTTGGTCATCCGCGTACCCATATCACAGAACAATTAAATCATTTAGATAATTATTATATGACATCAGTTAGGCCAGATTCACATCGCACTTCCACTTCACTTTCACCTATCCCTGGACCGTGGGGCACCACACAAGATCTGTGTCAACCTTCTTACTCTAGTCTTCTCTCTCATTAGCTTTTGATAGAATTTCATTTTGATATTCTTTCTGAAAATATTGAAACCTGTGTGGACCACTTCGGGGCCGATTTTGAGTTTGTGTTCCCACACAAACTTTCTTTTTTATTTAATGTCTAAAAGCTTGCGAGTGTGTGTGTGATTGGGGAAGGGGGGAGCCTTATTGTGTTACTCGTAAACTGCACTTGTGATGGCGCCGCAAATGTAGATTTTTATTTAAAAACAATGTTTTCAAAGAAATAGCATTGGATGCTAGACAGTCTTGTTTGTGATACGTAGATCTACTGTTGGTAGAAACTAACAGCTAATATGTTTTGGTGAATAGACTAACCTACTGTTGATAGAAACTAACACAGCTCATATGTTTTGGTGAATAGACTAACCTACTTTTGGTAGAAACTAACACAGCTCATATGTTTTGATGAATAGACTAACCTACTGTTGGTAGAAACTAACAGCTCATATGTTTTGATGAATACACTAACCTACTTTTGGTAGAAACTAACAGCTCATATGTTTTGATGAATACACTAACCTACTTTTGGTAGAAACTAGCACAGCTCATATGTTTTGGTGAATAGACTAACCTACTTTTGATAGAAACTAACAGCTCATATGTTTTGTGAATAGACTAACCATCTTTATGCTTAGAAAAAAGACAGAATAACAGTTCTGGTCGACTATTTGAGCCTTTATGCTTAGTGTGACGCTAGACTTAGTAGATAATTGGGTACAATTGAATAATACATTGTACAATAATTCAAATACCGATTGTCGCTGGAGATATGATATTTGATATTTTGGGATTCGTATTTTTTTTTCTAATTGTCATAATTGTCATATCTGTACAACAAGAGGGGGGGGCAAGAGGGGGGGGGGCAATTATTTTTTGGTCTACCCATTGTACTGCAACGAATGTTTAATTATAGCAATACTCCACATTATTTTAAAGGTTGGGGGGGTGAAACCGTTCCTGTGGGAGGGTGGGGAAAGGATTCAGGTGATGAAATCCCATGGTACTCTGACCTTAAGGTCCTGCGGTGACTTTTAACACGTACACGTTCGAGGCGTGGGTTCAAACGTGTTCACTAATGAAAAGAGAGAGGAGAGAGGGGGTGCAGGATACTAAAAAATTAGGTGAAAAAAGGTCTAAAAAAAAAAAAGAAGAGTTCAATTGGTGCTTTGCCCTCTAATGAAACAATGTTACGAGGACTCGACCATGTATAAACACTTCTTCCTACTACTATTGTTACAAAATGTTAGAGAGAAAAAAAAGGGTTGGGGAGTGGTCTGTAACAACCACATCTTTGAGACGCCGCCAATATTTATTTAAAGGACTGACATGTTTGACCCAGGTACTGTTCAACTTTTGTGTTAGTTATATATAGGTTTAACAGTTTTTGGGGGGTAGGGGGTTTCGGTCCATTTTGTGAACTGTGAGCGTGCCAGTCTGGTGTCTGCCCACTTCTTGAATGACTAACAAAATAAATACCTGGGGGAAGAAACAAAAAGATGATGTGGTTATTTAAAGTAGGCCTTGGTTTAAGACCCAGTCATAGGCCCCAGTTAAAGACCAGACATAGGCCTCAGCAAAGACCTAAACATAGGCCTCAGTTACAGACCAGACATAGGCCTCAATCAAAGACATAGACATAGGCCCCAGTTAAAAACTCATGCATATGCCTCAGTTAAAGACCAGACATAGGCCTCAGTCAAAGACCTAGACATAGGTTTCAGCTAAAGACTCGGGCATAAGACTCAGATGAAGACACGGACATATTGTCATATGCCTCAGTTAAAGAACCCAGACATAGGCCTCCGTTGAAGTCCCAGACATGAACACTTTGCAATTCATCTCATCACGACACATCACGATCTGGTTCGAACGTCACCATCCTTAAGGCTAACAACATCCAAATTTACCTTCACATAGATGGCAACTGATTATCGGTACAGTTTAGTCAGAGATACGCGGATAAGTGGGAAGCGTGGTCGAGAGGCCAAGTGAGGCTTGAGCTTGGCTTGCTTGGCTACCTAGAAGGGGGCTCGAGGTTCGACACCTGACTCGGGCAGAGTTGTGTTTACTGAGCGCCCAAAGGCAGCACGGGAAACCAACTCCTAGATACCCCCTCCCCCCCCCACTGGTCCACAAATGAGATTGGACTAAAGCGCTCTGAGCATGCTATAAGCATGAAAGTAGCGCTACATAAAAGCAACAATAATAATAATACAGAATATATAGCTTCCTATGTTTTATACGCTTTAAGAGGAAGTGAATTGGAAGGAAAAGTTTAAGACACTTGACAGAACAAAAAAAAAAAAACACTCTAGCGATTCAAGTGCATCACAAGAAGAAATCACTATAATGAAGGATTGTTGATTTGTTCCCATGCTTTTCTATAGTATATTATGACCTGATTTAGTTGTCCTTATTGGTTCGAGACAAGCAGGTTCTTTTTATGAACCATTGTGATCCGTGGCCAGGATGAGAAATTGGCTCTTCACCGATCTCTCTGTCAGGAGACCTCCGTCGACTAGGTGATCATGTATTCACACCCGTCTTGGCATGTTGCACAGTCATTAAACCTCAGCATGAGTTCCTCCTTTCATGCGGGTTGGTAGACTAACCCCCACGTGGGGGTCATCCTTATGCCTATACTGTGACAATGTCCCAATGTACCAGTGAGGGGACCATCACCACTCGTATGGGCCCGATGGAGAACGGATGGATGGGGGTTGCGGACTAGTTAGCGAGCCTTTTTCAAATCCCCACCATGTGGAGTTTCACTCCCTACAGTTGTAGTTGACTAGGAGCGATGTTTGCTCTCGTACTTAGCCTCTTCCCCTGTAGGACGTTTCCACGGAGGTGCCACGCTAAGGCGACGGGAGTATTTCCTCCGTTTATTATGACCAGAACATCCCCGCTTTTTCTTTTTTTGAAATTTCAATAAACTGGCCACATTGTAACGCCCACTTTCTAACATTTTAGCCTGTGTATCTATTACAATGAACCCCCTTTTTTTTGTCACCGTTCACATCTCTAGCATAGACTTTTGACTTGATTTGGAACGACCCGATTTCATAACACTCTCAAATAACACACACACACACACACACACGCATGCTTTTGGAACATGAATTCTAGAATCACTTTCACGTATCTGACACCCCCCCACCTCCTTTTCCACGCTCTCAACAAAAATGTTAGCCCTGAATACAATCTCTTTACTTCGGCTTCTCGATTCAATATTTAATATAAACTCGTTATCTTTTCGGTCGTAACCGCCCCCACCAATCACACAAACATGCACAACACTTTCTGTACTTTTGTTTTACTGTGACAACCTTCTAGTTTGTCTTTAGTCTACTCATATTGATTGACCTTTCACCCCACACGTTTCAACTTTTGAATTCTACTTATTGCTCCTTTGCTTTGTTTTACTTTATTTTCTATTTTTGCATACTTTTCAAGGCAGGCAATGTACGGTATTAAAGTAAAAAAAAAGTAAAGTGTCCCCTTCAGACCTTTCGATCTATGGGGCAGATGATGTTAAGGTCATCTGTTTCTTTGGCCAACGGTTAACGAGCAGGGTGTTATGTGGCCAGCACAACGACCAACCGCCTTTACTTTCCCCAACTAAAGTCAGGTACCCATTAGAGTTGGGTGTACTCAGGGGCGCCCTAAAAATCCCGAAATTCAAAATCCCAGTCTTCACCGGGATTCGAACCCAGGACTTCAGGTTCGTAAGCCAAGCGCTTAACCATTCGACCACCGCGCCCCCTGTACGGTATTAAACACGGCTAATATTTCGTGATATCTGTTTCAGGCATAGAAGAATAAAAATACATTTTACGAAGAGCCCAATTAAATGTCTCATTCCCTGTTCATCATAGTACATTTGGTTTTGTGTCCTCTGAATCAAAGGAAATATCAGTTTGGTTTTACTCACGGAAATTGTTTGTTTGACAGTTTGAATCAATTGAATGTAGAGAAACGACACTGCTACAAAGTATGACTACTCTCTCTCTCTTCTCTACTCTTCTATCTCTCTTCCTCTATGTGCGTGCGTGTTGTTTCTATTTATGCTTTATATATACACTGTAGCCTTTTGGGAAAATAACAAAAAATGAAATACCTATTGCTGTGTTCAGGCTTCGACTCTTGACGAAAGAGCGATCACCCAATAGGTAAAAGAAACCTGTGTACAAATTTTCGTGCAAATTCGTACCACAGTGGATGAGATCTAGTGATACATAAATCAATCAGTCAGTCAGTCAATGTTTTTTTTTTACAAATATAATATAGATTTGAACAAAGACTGCACACGATTCGATAACAGAATACTTAAGAATAGGTATTCATATAGCCCCTGTTGCTTTGCACAAATAACTCTTAAAATTACACATTCCACAGAAATAAGTAAATTCTTTTTTTTTATATATGTAAGTATAAAAGGATGGAAATTTGCTTTTTTTTTTTTGTAGCTACATTTAAATCACTTCATTAGAACAAAAAATATACTATACTAGGTCTACATAAAGAATATATAAATTTAAGTAAGACTATATTAGGACATTGGCTACATTAGGGCTACGTCTACTATAAACGTGCTACATTAAGAATACATTAGCTAAAGTAGGGCTACATAAGGACTACATTAACTACATTAGGGCTACACTCGCTACAATAGGGCTACATTCGGTTAACATCATCTACATTATGGCTATATTTGGACTACATAAACTACATTAGGGCTACAGTACAACTACACTTGCTATACAAGGGTTATATTTGATACCTTAAGGGCTACCTTAGAGCTACACTAGAGCTACAGTACAACTGCACTTTCTATATTAGGGTTATATTTGCTACCTTAAGGGCTACATTAGAGGTACACTAGGGATATATACTATACTAATGTTGTCTCCACATAACAATCAGAGCATGTGCAACGGTACACTCTGTACTTACTTGATTCTCTTTTAGGGTTTAAGTTTGATATAAAGAAATTTTGAAAAATATTTATTTAAAAAAGCCCGTCGCAAGTAAATCTATATCAAAGTTTAATTTTTAAAAAGTCTGTATTAAATCACTTTGTCTGTCTGTCTGTCTGGTGAAAATATGTCCACGTCATTTCTCCCACACTTATTCTTGGATCAAGTTGAACCTTTGCACAAATATTCATAGGCATATACAAGACAAGAATCAATAAAAACAAAATAACCGATTAATCAATTACTGGTAATTAATTATTTTGTTTGATACCAACAAGGGAAATGAATCCTTCAGCATTAACATATACGTCTAAATATGTAATGTTTCGCCCCCATAGATAACTGAACACGTCAATGTCTCCATAAGTGAAACGTACAACAATTACTTTCTTTTTACCTAATAAAAGTACAAAATAAAATTAACCAATTAGTGGATTCGTTATTGTTAATAAATTATATTGTTTAATATAGAATATTTCTTCATATTGAAATATACAGTTGTTAGTGCGGAGTTCTTTCCTTTAGATAAGCCTTGCTTTATTTCTTATTAAAGGATTAAAAAAAAATAGTTTGCTTGTTTGTGATAGAGAAGAATAGATCAAAGTAATTACCTGCATAGTTGTCGAATACCGAGGGCACGTGCTGCGTGGGGTATCTGTTAGTGGCATATCCAAGTAACATACTGGTCTTCCCCACCGAGTCATCCCCAACCACAACACATGTTAAATCGTGTTGCCTCTGTTCCAACAATGTCATTGCCCCAATGCTATTTCCGCCCAGACCAGACTCGGGCGGTACCTCAAAAGTCCGAGTATCTGCTTCCGTTTTTTGTTTTCTTTTTTTTTAATTTATGCGTTTAACGTCCACTTTTAAAACACAATGGTCCACTGGCGATGCAGAAGTTGGTCAGCTGTGAATGAAACGATGTGTCAGCTGATAAAATAAAATAGATTCCCGACTGGCGAGTGACGGCCCGACAGGCGCGTGACGATTAAGCAGACGAACACTTGTCTATCACATCCGGTGATGAAAAGTAGGTCTCCAGTCTTCGAGCGAGGATGCAGACAATCCTCACCCTAGTCGAGCAAGCACCGCGGGCGAACAGAAATGTCAAATGGCGTGACCCTGTAGAATTGAGCTGAAGTTTCTTGTGTCTGGTACGAGACACCTGTGAAAAGATAAAAAAAAGTAATCAAAATATCTTGCATTACTATACAATAACAATCATTTAAATAGGAATTCTTAATTTGCCTAAAGCTGTATTCACGGGATATATAGCTGAGTGGTATAAACCACTTGGCTAAAACTCAAAGGTGCTCAAGAATGTACCCCGACTCGAGCTGACCTGTGTTTGCTAAGCGCCTAAAAATTCACGAGAACCTTATATCAGATACCCCTCCCCCACAGATTCCCAAAGTAGATTAGTCTATAGCGCACAAAAAAATATACAAATGCATACAAGATGCGCTATACAAAATCAACAAAAAAAAAGGTTATAAAGACAGTTTGTTTTCCCGAAGTAGTCCACCCAGACAGGTAAAAAGGCAGGTATTTCAGAAAGAACATCAGAATTACATTCTATCAAAGAGAAATAACAGAGAATAATGGAGAAATAAGGCTGACAGAGCTGGTGTGGTGCCCCAGTGGTCCAGCAGACCACAGGATAGGTGAAAGTGAATGTGATAAAGTTAAATGCTAACCTGGCCTAACTGATGTCATATAATGAATATCAATTTGATGTAATTGTTTGTAAAGCTCCAATCGTTAAGTGTTCAATTGCTGTAGATTAGCATTGCAAGTCACGCGATAATATGAAAACCTACTTATTAATTGTGGTTTTAAATTATGTCCAACGTATATGCATCCTAAATAGATTTTTTTCTCTTAAAGAAAAGTAAACATTTTTTTTGGGGTAAATGTAGTAGTTAGTAGTACAGAACTTACATAACGTAGCAATAAAAATGTAAACAAACAATTTTTTTTAAACAAAAAGTCTAAAACCATTTGCATAAATATGTTTGAAATAATGTGGACAGTCTTTACAATAATGCTTCCGTGTATGATAATATCGATAGCTGATAGTTGTAGAAGTGTTGTATTATTACGAAACAACTGCTTGCATAAGTGATTTTAAAAAAAAAAAAGATTTTTTTGCTTTAAGGAAAAGAAAAAAAGTAGCCGTTGCATCAGAACATTAAATGGATTAAAATATTATGATGTCGGATTTTCACTATCTTTTCTAGTTTACGAGATTTAAACGGGACGGACAGACATTTCACCAGTGGCTTAGCTAGGGTGGGGGGGGAGGGGGAGAATTTGAAAATCCCCCCGGGCCCCCACTTGAGAGGGGCCCACAAATTAATATTTTTTACTGGAAAAATTAATTATTACGCAAAATGCAGGGGCCCCCAACGAGGTCAAGTCCCACGGGCCCCAAAATGATGGAAAATTCCTAGATACGCCCCTGCATTTCACACAAAACTAATAGCGTCTTTTCCACTTTCGGGGGCCACTAAAAACGAAAAAATCATTGACAGGAGCTCATTAGTTTTAAAATAGACACTGTACCGCTAAAAGATGTAGCTCTATTTGTAAAACACTACAGAGCAATAGTGAAATATGATTCACCAAAAATTATCCTCAACAAATAAAACATAGCCAATAACATAAGCAAAGAAAACAAGTACATATGATAAATAGAAAGAAACGGGTGTCGAAGAACTCTCCATTCCGTGACACTCGAGCAAGAGTTGTTCACAGTTAGCTGCTCTTTGATTACATATTGATTAGTATCTTTGATTTTTCACACATGACTGATAATTATAAATGATTAAATATCTGTTTACGTTTTTCTTTAGATAGATTTGGTGTACAGAATATAGGAAGCATTGATATAGCCCCTTTTTTTTTAAAGGATTGCTATATATATGCAATAAATAAATAAATGAGCGTGCGTATTTTAGCTGTTTTTCTATTTTTCTGTTTTATAGCATACAAAAATATCCAGATGGAGGAAGCCTTTGAGGACTCACTCTAGGAAAGTGGCAAACTATAAACGCTTTTAAAAACAAAATTAGCAACTAACTAGCCGTAATAAAGCAGGCTTGATAAGAAGATCAACTGCCACTCTGACTCTGACATTGCTTATTACAAAAGTACACATATTACCAAAAGTTTAGAACGAAATGTAACAATAACACTTTGGTTATTACTTGTAATAAGATTTGATTCTTGCTTTATTTTTTTAAATCCATTTCGTAGGTAAACAAGTAGCTAGATAACATTGTGCACTTTCAGCTAGATCTATATAGGTCAGTTGCATGACCTCATTATGAAGGAGCAACAATTGATGACTTGTGTTGTTGTTTTAATTATCTTGTTTTGGTTTATATCTGTTTGTAGTTTGCCAAGTATGTACATTGTGTACAAGTATGTTGTACATGTTGATGTGTACAGGATGATGTACTTGTGGTATTCAAGTATTCTTGTATTAGTTTATGAACAGCGGTAGGCCCATTCTCAGTCTGGACACTTCTATGTAGGTCAGTGGCCTCGCATATAACTTATTGTTTGTAGACGATAATATCTTTTTTATGTGTGTGATCAGATCTGTTATCAATAAAGATTAGATCTATGTGAAGGCTTTGTATGCTACGAAGTCGATTTTAAATAAATGATAATGCATATTTATACGTAGATGATTGAGTCTACATATAGGCGGCCTACGTAGACTAAAAGGTTTAATTTCTACAGCGTCTCTCAAAATTTTACCCGTGACAACCCTTATACGAAAAAAAAAACAGACCAACAACAACATATGGATGCGAGACATAAAAAGATCATCTGCTGAAAATAAAATAAAAAAAAATAAAAAAAATAAACGTGGCTCATTAGGAATGGCTAAGACGGATTTTATGAGTCCGTTATAGAGATCCTAGCCGACCGCTTGAGGACGATGTGACCGAGTGTCGCATGAGGTTGCGGGACATATCCTCCGACAGAATAAATTACGCATACCAAGATTTGCGATGACTAGGAGGCTAATTGGAGGAAAGCGCAAACAGGGACGTCCTCGTATAACTTGGCGCCACACTTTCATAGAGGACCTCAGAGCAGTGGACACCAGACAGGAAGAGGCTTCAGACATTGCCAGTGACAGATCTTGCCAGGAAGAGGCTTCAAACATCGCCAGTGA
>JADKLZ010000104.1:5571129-5592475 GCA_021533235.1 Biomphalaria straminea
AAAACGAATTCTCCGAGTGTAGTTAATGTATATGCTGGTAGGGGAGATTCACTTCTAAGGTCTAAGTGGGTTTTTGTTTCAACAACGATGTGTGTGTGTATGTGTTTGTGTGTGTCCGTTGTGTATTACAAAAGACATTGTATTCAATTCACCAGAGTTTGTTATATACGCTCCACTTTAAACAATTTTGTTCAACCAATGATGGAACAAATGGGGTGATTTATTAATGGATCGTGGCTATTGCAATTATGATTATTCCATATTTTCGGAAGTCAAAAACTATACCATTACTGACCAGTGTGAGTCCATCTATTCGTCTGAGCTAGATAGGGTGTTAATATAGAATGAATGGGCTGAGTTTCTGTCGCTTTAGGCCAGGCTATTTAACAAAATATCGATTACATTATCTATACTATCCTTGATTTAATCTAACTCAATAAACTTTATGTTGAGATATGTTATAGACTTTAGACCAATGTAGTTCATATTTTATTTAAACCAACTATTTCTTATCAATCTATCTATCCACCTTGGACCTGATGACTGACTGATCGGAACTGACCCCCACCCCACACACACACTTGCCGTGGACGATGAAATACGTAAATTTAACCTGTTATTACATAACATATGTCTAGAACAACTAAGCCATTTTCAAGATCAAAATCGCAGAGGTTAAATTGACCGAAATTGATTTTTTTTATTCACAATTTCTACCCAAAATGTTTTTTTAAGTCGACATTTATATTTCTGAACTACAAATGATTATTCTTTCCGCCTTTAGCATTTAGTAACACTTTTGGTGCTAAAATTTCTTTTATTAAATGTATGTAGATATAGATCTTAAATCTAATGATTCTCTAGATCTAGACCATTGGCCTCCCACACTTTATGTAGTATAATCTATCTGCTTGACAACATTTCATTATAGACTTAGGCTATATAAAACACACCTAGATGTTTGTATGGTAGATCAAAGTATAACGTCAGCGTTGAATGAGTTTTTCCCTCATGGATGCGCTATTTATTACGTCCGCAAGTGCAATGTTTATTGCATTATAGAATCTTATCTTCTTAAAATACAGATGTTGATTACATCCTACATAATGGGTCAATTTATTCACTCATGTTAATCAATGACTTGAACTCTGTGGTTTTCCTGGCTGATTCAGGCAACCCATTCCATGCTCTTAAAGCACTAAGGAAGATGGAGTACTTGTACAAATTTATCCTAGCATAAGTAACAAGAAATGCGGCCATTAGTCCACACACGTGTATAAATCTTTAGGAGTATTGAAAGAAAGGTTATCTCTTTAGTATTTAAGACATCATAAGGAGTCTCCTTGTCATTTCCCTTTCAGGCTCCCATTAATCGGCAATGTTTTCAGGAAAAAAAAAACACACAACGAAGTCTTGTATGATCTTTTCTCATGTGATAGATCACCCATGGAGCCTCGATCTGGCTACCAAAACATAATAGCTCGTCATGCAGGCGTGTGTTTTCTCTAGTAACAGTTGTCAGTAGCACCAAAAATCTCAAAGTCCTAGAATGATGAAAACACATTTTCATTTTGTATGTTGGCTTCAGTATGCATGTTTGTAAAAATGTTTTGTAAAATGTTTTACATGTTTCGGAAATTCCTTCAGAGTTGATAGTTATTTCCTAGTCCAAACCTCCCGCAGGACGACGGGGGATGGGAGCGGGCAGGGTTTGAACCCGGGACCATCGATAAATCGAAACGACAGTCCAGTGTGCAAACCGCTCGACCAGGCAGCCATCCATGTACTTTAGTGTAAACTTCAATCATGAAGGTTTGATTATGTGACATTAAACAAATGCACGTATCTAGAAGCTCTGTATCTCACCTGTATTATATTAAACAAATGCACGTATCTAGAAGCTCTGTATCTCACCTGTATTATATTAAAGAAATGCAAGTATCTAGAAGCTCTGTATCTCACCTGTATTATATTAAACAAATGCACGTATCTAGAAGCTCTGTATCTCACCTGTATTATATTAAACAAATGCAAGTATCTAGAAGCTCTGTATCTCACATGTATTATATTAAACAAATGCACGTATCTAGAAGCTCTGTATCTCACCTGTATTATACTCTATGAAAGTGCTTTCATTATTTCATTTGAGCTATAACTCATTTAACTCATGTTTCTGCAGCTCTCGCGTGTCACCTTTACTTTCACATCAAGCATAAACCACACACATAAATGGAACGTAAAGAAAAAAAAAACAAAACAATGCATAGTACACATTCTTTGATATAAAATATTTATTATAAATGAATACATCCAGAAAGTACTATGATCAAAGCATAAATTGATAGAAAAAAAAAGTCTTCATTAAAACAAAATAAACAACAAAATTCTAGTACAAGTCTTAGAACAGTTGGAAGTTGTAATAGTTAGCACCAAGCCGCTGGGTCAAGACTTCATCACAGCAAAGTTACCTCAAATCAAGAACAACTAGACTGAGGCTAGAACTCTACATTAGAACATCTCAGTGTGTATAAACTATTAAGATACTTATTACAGTATGCAGTCATGCTTCTGAGAGTTTCAAAACTTCATATCTATAACATTGTTGCTCATATGTAATGAGACATGTTTAAATTCATCCTTAGCAAAGATAACTAAACCTAAACGTATTAATAATAAATTTCATATAGAATATCTAAATATTTCTGCAATGCCGTGTTTCTTCAGTAGACATTCAATGCTTACACCAACACATGAGTAGGAGGATTACTTCTATGAAGTAGATTTAGTAGAAAGAATAAAACAAAATATTCAATCATTTGCAGTGGCACCCAACTTGAACATTTATTGTACTCAGAAGTTTCAATTCTTGCCTAGATAACTCTTAACGAAGTCAGAATAAAGCACTGCAGTCATGTCCCCTGCCATTGCAAGAAGAACAAAGTAATGATCAGATGTTATGAGGGCACTCTTATGTGACAGCAACGTAACAAGCCAAAATAAAACAGCAAAGGAAGCTCATAGCATTTGGCCTCTGATGGACTTGGATTTGTTTGGTCAACACTTACCATATCATTTCATTAAAAAAACAAATCAAACTTGAATTTAAAGTCATAAGTGAGAGAAAACAAAAAAAATAAAGCCACAACACTAGCTCATTAAACCCAAGATTTGTACAAAGTCATGACCAGAAAGTTGGAACACAATTGACACCAAAGCAGAATCGAAAGCATTCAGTTTGACAAGGAATATTGAGGTGTGTCTGTCTGTGTTGGAGGTCTGGTTATGTGAACATCATAAAATACCATCATCCAATGAAAACTGGGTCTCCAGGATATGAACAGCTGACTTGCGTCATAAGAAATTAAGCTGGTATAGGCACTGAGTCAAAAGTGGTAATTGGTGGGGGTGGGGGGAAGTGCAACTGGTACATATAAAGTTATGGAATGATATTGCATAGGCCCTGTGTGAGACGAGACATTCACTGACACCAAGGCAGCTCTCAAGTTTTCTTGTCAAACACTAACAAACATCTCCTTTAAGGTTCTGCTTTAAGACTAACATGAAGATATCTTTTTCTAAGGCCAGCAACTGGTCATGTGGTCATCAACTACTTTCTTGGACTAAAACATGGTTCTTGTTTTAAACTAAGTCTTCAGCAGTCTAGAACATCTTTTATACTTTTACAAAAATTTTGTTTTAGTCTATGACCATCTACTCTGAAGATGACATGAATCATACTAAAACAACAACAACAACGTGACTTTATAATCACAGCTATTGATACTTCATATAATGTAGTTTCTTGTTCTTCCTATTTCACTGACCTACATGTAGTAAAGCTCATCCCACACTAGGGTATAAATTAAAAGAGTCAATCAATGTTTCTGTTCAAATGATGAATGGATGGAGGACGTTAAGAATGAGAGAAATGTTAGAAACATTCGATGTATTCATGACGTAATGCTTACACAACTAAAGCTTTAAACTAGACATCTCTACTAGACCTTCCTTCACACATCAGTACTGTATTCCAGAACTAACAAACAAATCTACTTCATTAGTTCCACTTAACTATTCTTCTTGTAATTCATTTTGTAATTCATCGTTGTTTAAGTCTAGACATTCTTTCCATAGAAATACAAATATCATTCAAGAGATTGGTTACATGTAGAAAACATAATTCGCAAACTTTCTACTTTATGTGTTTTATTCATAGATATATAAAAACCAACATTTTCTTTCTATAGAAAAAAATTAAAAAGTGTAAGATAAGATGAATTAAATGCAGTCAGAGCATGATATACAATATATAACACACCAGCAGTTTTTGAACCTAAAATGGCAACACACGTAAAAATAAATAACTAAAATGTTAACTTGAAATGTTTACCTTGTAAAATGACAACAGAGAGGACCAATAAAAAGGTTTACATTAAAGTTCACATGTTTCAAGATGTATAACAACAACAAAAATTAACTTGCTCTGGAACACTGGACTCCCAAGTGTACTAACATGCTCCCGCCAACACTAGTCAACGAGAGCAGAAAGAAGAAAAGATACAAAATAGACTCAAATTATTCAGAGACGAAATGTTCAAACACTTTGGAAAGATCTCAAAATTCGAAACTGATCGAAAAAAAAATTAAAAAAGGAAACTAATAAAAAGCTGTATGTTCTGCCAACAGTTACAGAAAGCCAGCACAGTTATCTAGGTAACAAACAGGTTAACTATAGAAACATGCAGACATGAGGTTGCATTGTAAACTGCAGAGTTAGGACAAGGAACACAATATATCCACTGTTAAGACAAGGAAAGAGCAGAGAAACTGAAAAGTGTCAAGGCCATTGTTAAGGGAAGATTCAGAGAAAAAAAAAAAAAAGAGTGCCAATTTCAAAAAAGAAATGTAGATATACATTTGTGCATTCAAGGCTTTTGGTGTTTACATAATAGCACTAAATGTTTTTTTTCTCAGAATCATGTCTTTCCATCTGTTTAAATCCTAAACATTTTATGTAAATACATTTTATAAAACATTATTTTTTTCTACAATTCCAATTGTTTAACAACTTTTTACGTAATTTCATTAAATTTAGATAAATGTGACTTTACAAAAGTAGTTCCACTTTGGCATGTCAAAGTCATATGGATGGCATTACAAGGTCAATAAACATCATGCATTGATCTGATATAAAAATAGCCATATCTATGAGAGAAGAGTCAACATTGACAATAATAACAGTTGAATGACAAGTTTTCATGACAATACACTTTATTGAACTCAACAAAAACAACAAATTTTTTGCATCAAGCTTGTAAATTAATCTTTTCAAAACAATGTAAACGAAAAATCTGATATATTCACAAAAAATATTGGCATTAGTTTTCAAGAGCAGGCTGTAGAGGTTTACTACAAAAAAAAAATGTAAAAAAAAAAAATCTTGCATCAGTCAAAAAAAAAACAAAAAAGAGTGACAATAAAAGCGCCATTCACTCTCCTATTGACATTCCCATTCTCTCTATTATGACTAAATAGTTGTACAGGTATAGACATTTATATATTGCACTTGGTCAAAATTGATTTCTTTAGCAGAAGCCAAATTACATTAAAAAATGTTCACACAAGTCTGGCAAAAGAGTTCACAGACAAAAGGCTTAGAAAAATTTTTTGCTTGCAATGATAATGAAGGTAGATGTATTACATTCAAGCCAGAGTGAAAGCCTGTATACCCTCACAAGTAGAGATTCCTATTTCCAATACATCTTAGGTCTAAATCACACCACAGAATTACATCTACACAATTTTCTTTTACATTTTCTATTATTAGCAAACCTTTGCTTCCTATACTGTAAGCAGTCATGTTAATAAAACTTCCAAATGATTCAAACTTGTTTTAGATAAATTCAAGTCTAAAAGTACTTTCTGTGGCAAATATTGGTATTTATTACCATTACTTTCAAACATACTTTTATAATGAGATATGCTTGTCTTCTTTAAATACAATATCAGAATGGAGGTATTTGTTGACTAAACAAAATTTCTTAATTTTAAACTCTACCTATCTATACAGCTAAGATTCTTTCAGGGAATTTTTCTTTTTGTCTTTCTTGGTCTTGCCATCATATTGTCATAATGAAATTAACGTTGGTGAGCCAACTGCCTCGGAGCTACTCTCGCTGGAGTTTCTTTGCACTTGGCTGGAGCAGGACATTCCAGTCAGCGGGGTCAGGCCAGTGGATCCATCCACCATGCTATCGAGCCCTGGGCAGAACAAGGAGGAAGGTGTGATGGACACCCCTGAGGTGGGAGTGTTGATGGTCACCCCTGTGGCTGAGGTCACGGACAGCATACGGGCACGCTCTCTCTTGATCAGGGGTAGGGAGTTGGGGCGTGAGGAGAGGGAGGAGGATTCTCTGCTGCTTCCAACTGATGAGGGCGCGGAGACCACCGTTGGAGCATAGGATGTGGAGGATGAGGAAGACTGGGACATGCTCAGGTTTTCTGGCATGGATGACAGGTCATGGTGAGCATGGGAGGAGTGGGCACCAGACTCTACCTTCAGGTGGTGAGCATGAGAGTACAAGTGGGCAACACCAGGCTCTATCTTGACTTTAACATCTGACCTGCTCCTGGACTCAACCTTACACAGTGGCTGATGAGCTTGTAGTATCAACTCCAGTTGCTCTTTTTCTTGTTGCAAATTCTGAATCTCATGTTCCAGCTGGCTCTGTTCTGCTTCAAGTTTTTCTGTTTCCTGATATGAAAAAAATGACTTTCTTTAATTGAACACAATAAAAAGAAACAAATTAAAAAAAGAATTCTAATGGAGTGAGCCCAAATGTTGAACAGCAGACTGTACAATGGAAGACTACTGTCTAAATCATGATAAAATTATGTAAATATCTTGTCCACTATTGTATACCAAGGTAGAGGGGGGCACCCTGGTCACCAGAGCATAGGGCACACTACCATCGGTATCAAAGCACTACATAATGTTTTATATATTTCTGTCGCTACAGATTGTTCATTAATTAACTTTCTTTGACATTATGTAAGTTTTCTATTGCTTAAAGAGCATAGGGCAGGCCACTATCAAAACAGTAAACAATATTTTATATATCTCTGTCGCTACAGATTGTTCACTCATTAAATTCATTTACATGACATGTAAGTTTTCTATGGCTTACTGGTGACTGTACTCATGCAAACAAAGATAAACTGTTAGGAGGATAGGTGTGTGGGGGTGGACAAGCCTGGTGCCCAGGACCATGGAGCCAATGCTTCTTATCCCAGGCTTACCATTCTATGATAAAACTGTGGAGCCAATGCTTCTTATCCCAGGCTTACCAACCTATGATAAAACTGTGGAGCCAATGCTTCTTATCCCAGGCTTACCATCCTATGATACAACTAAGTGCTCAATCATTTTGTAGTAATGGCTTATGACAGTGTATCTTATGAAGTGAGACGTGTCCTGGAGAGACACACTAAACACCCCTCACAAACACACTTCAAAAAAAAAGTTTTTAAATCCAAAACTTGTTTATAACTGATGAATGGGTGGTGGCAGTGAGAAAGCTGAACGGAACAGTGTGTTACTGGCATCAGTATGACAATTTTTTTTTTTTAATTGTGTAGCATCTTAACCATACACACACATACACCAACACTGCTAACTAAATAAAACTAGTTTCATCCTTTCATCATTAATTCTAGTTCATCAATCGGGGTGCTTACCTCTACTAAGACATTGGTGTGATCCACTCTCCTCTGTCGACATTTGGCTGCAGCAACTTTGTTTCTCTCTCTGCGAACTCTTCTTCTTTCTTCCTCTTCTGGAGGCAACTGAACAAAACAAAAAAAAAACATAAGTTTTGAATGACGTCAAATTATTACTATTAGAATAAATAGTCTGTATATGAAATTCAGTGTTAATTACTGTTAACTAAAAGGGTAATCTGGGGAAGGGGTGGGGGAAAAAATCATTGGTTGTCCTGGTAACTAAGTGTATTTACTAAGTGGTTATGTCCCTTGCTTTAAAAGTAAGATCAGAGAACTAGTGGGATTAAAGCTCATAGTGGATACTTCTATGCATTCAAACACAATTCTGAACTTTGGAATGCTTTGTTCTCGTCGGAATGAATTTTTCTTTCTTCTTTCCTTTCATGTGTATTCAGGCATGCAGTTGTTTTTAACTAAATCCCCCCTCCCCCCTTAACACTACATTCTATCAAAACAAAACAAAAAATACAAATCGCCTTTCAAGATCAGCAGACCTTGGTCAAGTCTCACTCACGTGTAGGCTCAAAGCAAACCTAAAGTCTGCAGGTCATACAGAGATGTATCAACTGTAAACTTGAGTTCTATTCTGGCCATGGCATCGTGAGGACATGTCATATCACTAGACCAAAATCGTGTTGCTCAGAAATACAAGCCAAATTATTTCTTAATTAATAACACCTTCGCCGCCAAACTCACTCCCACCCTTTCGCCAGCAGTCTCATTTAAGGCCTGGTTTACTTTCTTCAACAGCAGAAACCTGTTCACCCTTTCCCTCCATGTGACTCATGCGGCAGTCAAGGCAGCCACCATACCTAAGCTATGACATCACCAGCGGCTGCTGTGACCTCCTTTAACGAGCCAGTAAAAAAAAAAATGAGGTCCCTGTTAATGATGACGGATGTATAAAAAAAAAAGTAGGGGAGGGGGGACAAGGGGGATGAATATATTAACTTTCGGCATCCCCCCTTCCCAAAGATGGGATTATTCTTTGTTCTTTTGTTAGATTACACAAAAAAAAAAAAAAAAAAACTAGAGTGTGACAAATCCTGACCAAACATGGAATGTAGAGGTGACACGAAGTACAATAGCCGACATCGAGAGCGAATTGTTTTTTTTTTTTTTGTTTTTCAGATACAACTTAAGCAGTGCTTTACATTCAACACAATTGTTCAATCTGGAAACATAGTTAACCTAGGCCTTCAATCAACTGAACATTTTTATGAAGAATAAGATGAACGGAATAGGATCGAGTCCAATGACTAGGACAGTATAGCACTCAAATTGAAGATGGACACGAGTATAAGCGGGTATTGTTAGGTGTAAGACAAGAGACAACGTTGCACTGGCTAGACTAAGATCTAGAGAAGAGATGGAACAGAAGAAACAGAGACAAGGGGAAATATCATGGTGGGAGACATGCTACTGACCTCTGATGTGGACAACCCTTAAAGACACAGTTCTGGCCTTCACATGTACAGACACGCGACAGAGGGAGTTACATTGGCTTCTAGAAATGTTTAGAAAGAAAAGGGGGAGCATTTGACACTGGCTTACTCACCAGTCATGTAGAGAGGAGGGGAGGGGTGAGCTTTACTTTTTTTTTTTACACTAACAGAAACTTACTACACCCAACCATTGACCAATCGGACTGCACTATGAATGAACGAGCCGCGGTGCGTAGATCCCTCCATTCTCTCCCCCCCCCTCCTTCCCGGCACGTAATTGAGCGTCCCAGTTTTGCTTCCATTAAAACAAGCGGTCGCCAAACGCTGCGTGAGTAAGCATGTCTGTACATCGGAAGTTATCGACGCAGCGACAGTGTGAGATAATCTACTTGTGTGTAGGTCTACGACAAACGACTAAGTATGACCTAACCGTACACATCTAGGTAGTCCCCAGTTCTCAGCGACCACCTCCAGCTAAGCATAGTGTTAGTACAGTAATAATACTGTAATTACTATCACATCCTTTTGAGCTAGGGGCTGGACACCGAGGCTCTAACCAACGAAAGAATAATGCTGAAAAGGAGAGATGTTTCCATGACACCCCAGACCTGAATTCAATGGTAGCATACAGAAGATGTCAACACACAAAAGACTGAGATGTTTTTTTTTTTTTTGCAAAGTACATGGAATGGGTTAACTGTTGTGGTAGATATATTGCGAATTTTCGTTTCAATGTGGAAAGCGAAGGACTGTTGAGACTGGACTATCGTTGCGGACCTACACAGAAAGAGTAGATTCTCAAATTCTACCTTTGTTTATAGACCTAAACACTTTCTTTTTATATTACTGACGATAAACGAAGACACGTGTGGAAACATCCCTCTCATACTGTTTCTCGTACTAAATCAAACATCCATTATAGGCAACATGTTCACTTTAGATTTATCAGCAATCTAAAGGCGACCTTTGAGTCCAATTAAATGCGGGGAGGGGGGATTATGCTTCTTGATTGTGTTCAGTTATTTCCCTTCTTTCCAACCCTGTGTTCAAATTGATTTTATGTACTGATATTTCTATTGTTCCACACACATAAACTAAAGATTACTCCAGTGTGGGGCGCCTCAAGACTTTGATCTCCTTTAATGGTATTGGCGCCGCTGGGCCTAAAGTGGTGGTGACAAGAGAGACTTCAAACGTGTGACCCGGCACGGTTTTAAACTCATTTTCTACTGATGACTCATTCTGATAACAGGTGAGGGTACATTGTTTTTACACCCCCCCCCGACCACCAGCGCTGCTATTAATGCGTCCTTCACCCGTGGCCTCACACTAATATCACTTGGCACGAATGAGAGACCTAAAAAGTTTGACCTATTTAAAACGCGGGCTCACCGGAGAAGAAAATAACGTTGCGATGGGCTATCGACAGGATGGCAGGAGCCGCGCGTTATCAAGATCTTCCATAGATCTTTAAAATGTACTCAAAGCAAGGACGAAAGCTTATTTCACGTAAAGCAAGAAAAAGAATATAAAACAAAATACTTTAGAAAAAAACAACAACAACTAATTAGTTTGGATCAGCAATGTAATTAAATTTACAATAGATCTAGACTGACAATAAAAAAAAAGGCATTTGTAAAAAAAAAAGGAGGGGGGAACGGCCTGAGCTCATGGCTCAAAACTTCGCAAGCCAACACAGTAAGCAGTCTGCTTGTGGAGACCTTAGGAACATGAACTATTGTCTATCTATTGTTTCTAGTCTCGTCCTATTTGTTCATGTTGTGTTCACTAAGTCCCAGGCGCCATCCTATAAAGGGGACTAATTCAGCTTATATCGCCACTTCAGTCAAGTACAAATTGTTTCCCTTGTTTGGGATACCAAACATGATAATTCAGTACCAATAATTAATTAGCTAATTGTTTATTTATTTATTTTTTAATTGATTCTTGTGCTGTCAGGTAAAAGAAATACTTGTGCACAATTTCAGCTTGATACCAGATTGAGTGTGGGAGAAATAATGTGTACAAACTTTTTTACCAGAGTGTGAGTTTAAAGAAAAATGTTTACAAACAGGCAATAAAGGTAATTAAAAACTAAACGATTCATGTGAATACAGATGACTAGGAGTAGCAGGAACAAGACATGTTTGGGCCTATCAATAAAGACCTTCCTCTTTGCCCACATGAACCAGTGACGTTATACCCAAAGATTTGTTTCCAATGTTTTATGACATGCCTGTGTTTCCCTCTATTTCCATTCTAGTCTTACATAAGAATAGACGTGTTCAATAGACAGATATACAGGACCGCAAGTAGCAAATGAAATAGTTTTAAGACTACTATATGCCCCAATAAAGCAAACATCTAATTACTATCAGTTGATCACAAAGTGTGCACGGGGTGAGGATGACACTAGTGAGCGCTCTTAAAAACATTTAGTTCCTAAAGGTATTTGTTTTTCAAAAAGTTCACTATCTTAAACCTCTTAGTGACTGTTGACCAAGAGGAGCCTCATAGAGAGAATAAAGAATGGTATTTATTAGATAAAACGTTGAGTATTAAGATTATTGCATGCAGGAAAAGTAACATCTGTGCTTTTATTTTATTTTTATAAATATATATCCCATATAAAGCTTTATATCTTGACAATATGTGAACACAAATGTCAATCCATCTCCCTCCTCACCTATCTAAAATTATTTTTTTTTAAAATATAAAATGTCTAGGGAACCATATGTGATAGTTTTGCTCATTGCACTATTTAAATAATGAAGAAGTGGCTGCCATTAATGACATGAATTTGTTATTTACTAACAGTTATAAGCAAGCATTCCAGGGCCACACAGCCAATACAACATCAGCTGACACAAGTTGTGTAACATATGGAAATGTGTTCATTCTGTAACATCTTGAGTCAAACTTAGAAGAGTTCCATCTACACAGTCAATGATTATTATTGATTTAAATTATTTATATATATTTATTTTATTTCTTGCTGAAGTCTGCAATTTTTAATATTGCAATACAAAAAGTAAAAAAAAAAACTCACACAAACAGTTGATTCCTAAATCTATGTGTGGGCGTGTGGTCATTGCAGAGTTATCATTTTGTAATGTAGACAGCTTTTTTAATACTTAACATTCCACCATATTAGCTAGCTTAAAAATAATGTAACAATGGACGCAGAGAAAACTTGTTAAAAAGAGAACTTGAAGAATGCTGAATGCCTTAGATACAACATCAGCCAGACAATTACTTATCATTCTAATTAATGCAAACTTAATTAAGCATCTATAGCACTTTTTTAAAGTTCCCCTTTCAGACCTAGTGGTCTATAGGGCAGATGATGTAAAGGTGATCTGATTCTGTGGCCTACGGTTAACGAGGGTATCATGTGGCCAGCACAACGACCAACCGCCTTTACTTTTCCCCAACTAATGTCAGGTACCCATTAGAGCTGGGTGGACTCAAGGGCGCCCGAAAATCCTGAAATAAAAATCCCAGCCTTCACCGGGATTTGAACCCAGGACCTCCAGTACGGAAGCCAAGCGCTTTACCGCTCAGCCACCGCGCCCTCGCACTTTTTTAAGGTTTCAAATAATACCTTAGAGTTCTAAAACCAAAGAATGAAATTAAAAAAAAATAGGTACATTTGTGGTAGGAAACAATTTTCTTAACGAAACCAAGGAGAATAAAAATTGAAAAGCTGGAAATGTCCACCATCAGTGTGCTTTTTTTTTTTGCAACTAATATAATAAAATAATGCAAATATTCACAAATGTTTAAGAATGACCATTAAAATTTCATTAAATGCTATGAAATAAAAAATTCTATTATTATATTAATAGATTTATTTTTTTAGCAAGTATTATTTGTAAGTTCTTTAAAAAAAATATTAAAGGCTTTTGGAATTAGGCTCAGATTTATGTTCTGGTCCTAGGTTAGATATTTATTGTCCATAAAAGAAGATTATCTATTAAGATATCTTTTAAAAAATTAGAAGATAATTACGTTACAATGAGAAATATATTTAATAATTTCAAAATAATTGTTTTATAAAATGCTATGTGTGCCTTTTAGTTGTTTAAAAAATGCTGTTTATTCAAAATTCCTTTCACCTGCTTTATGCTTAAACTGTTCAATGCTTTTTAATTCTTTTGTTTTATGCTTCTTATACAATAAATTGTTCACCCAGATATCTTTAAAAAAAAAATAAAAAAATAAAAAAAGTACAAATAAAAAAAACAACAAACTTTAAATTACACACATCTACTAAAAAAAAAAGCAGTACTTACTTTCTCATCTTTGTTTCGTCGTGTGTACTTTCTCTGTGGTGCCGCATTAATTGTTCCATTGGAAGTCACAATTAAATCAACATTTTTATAATCTCTGGAAAGGCAGTTACGTTTGGCTTGGGGCTCCCAGTCAGCATCAGAATACTCAGAAGAATAGTCAAGACTGTCCTGAGAGGCGTCAGCGCTGTGGCCAGGATCCACCACTGGGGGCACAAATCCACTCTGTGTGATAGTATCCCTACCACCATTCTGTTGGCTTGAATGAAGGTCCATAAATGTCTGTTCTAAGTTGGCAAGTGTTGTTGGAGTCAAGGTTGGTGTCAGACCAGTACCAGAGCTGACCAAAAAGTTAGGCACATACTGTTAGAGAAAAAAAAATATTTTTTTATGTCATGATTTATATACTTTTCAATTACAAATTAAAGTTTATATTGGTAATATCAGTTTTGTTAGTAAAGTGTACACAAAATACAGCCCCCATTTTTTTCTGTTTGTACACTAAACTAATAAGTAAATATTATAAATGATTTTGCAAAATAGTTTTCTCAAATTAGAATAACTTTTTATTACTGACTTATATTTAACAGAAAAATGTACTAGAAGCAAGAGGTCCAACTTGTCTGAAAAAAGTTTAAAAGAATTAAAAATTTTCTTTTTTATAATATTAAAGTGTAAATAAAATTCCCACCGGTGTTGATGAATAGTTTGGTATCTGCTGTTGATTTCGTTGTTGGAAAGGCTGGTAATAGGAATGCTGCCTAGATTGCATATGTTGATGGGTGTTAGTTCCCATAAAATTATAATTATAATTTCTGTCAGGTCCTGTTAAATCCTGATGTGTTCGATGAGGTGGATAAGGTGGATATCCAGTACCTTGATAAGGTGGGCAGTAAAAATCAGGATTCACATTATAAGGGTGATGATAATCCATGGTCATCTTGATTTTTTTAAATTATATTTTGAAAACTAAAGTCTATTTTACAAAAGTAGCCTTCAAACTGTGAAATGGTATTTGTTAAACTGGTTGGTAAATTTAAATGTTAAGGCATAACATAAAAGTTGAATTAAAGCTTTATCCCATAGTAGTGAGATAGATCAGCAGGAATCGAATATGCTGTACATTTATCCAAGTCCAATCACTGAATCAGTGGCTCTTGTTTCCATGCCATCAGCTGTCTTTGAAATACAGGTACATTTGTAGATACAGTAAGCCGTTAAGACCTGGTATTTTAGATTAGACCTGTATCTTCTAGTAAATCTAGATCTAGTAGTAGACTGGTACTAGAGTCTAATAGCCGTGGCCGTAGGCCTTCATAGGCTTAGGTTACATCATTTCTGTTTACTTGATTTAAATGTACAACGTGAATACGCTGAAAAATTGTTCTAAGTGCTATCGACTCAATGGACAAGAGCGCTTTATACTGAAGGCTAAGTAATTTATGAAGCTTTTCAAACATTGTGACGGTATTCTTCAAGTGCAGTTAAAAATACATATACAACCACTACCCTCCTTCACCCATGCGACAATACTTAGGTGACCCCATCCCCCCAAATTCTGAGGTCATCATCAGCCAATCAAATTGCTCCGTGGTCTACAATGCTGTCAGCTCAGTTAATCCAAGGGAGGTTGATAGCATGTTAAATGTGACGGTAAAAAAAAAAAAGAGAGAGGGAGGGGGGCGATTAAACTTACTAGAATCTACGAAATGCGAGTCCTTGAATGCTATGTTAGTTAATTTGGTATAATAGTTTGAACATTTTTGCTACATGACACATTAAAACAGCTTGATAATGGCTGCTATCAGTTGAATCTGATCTAGTTTGCCACAGTATCACTCGGCTACGACCAACTAGCAACATAACCCTGACCTAAATTTAGATCTAGAGCTCTTCTGTTACCTTTTTTTCTTATAAAATAAAGTTATTAATCAAATGAAGTCTTTAAAATATATTAGAGATCTAGATCTATGTTAGATTTTATATAACAGTTCAGAATGGTTTTCAAAAAGTTGAAATATTAATCTACTTAGGCTATGTAGACTAGATTAGACGTGAAAACTTACTGCTGTTGAGCTTTCGACTCCGCCATTAGCCATTGATGATAAAATGTCTGCCACGTACTTAGTAGACTCCGCATAACTCGCGGTCGGTGTGTCGGACTGCGATGTGTACATTTTGAAGTCCAGAAAGAACAATTCCAAATTTTCAGGAATCCCAACTCTTTAAAATGATGCGTCAGAGATCGAACCACAATACCCTTCTTGACGGGTAGGCAAGAGAGGGAGATTCGACTATGAGTCACTTCTTCGTTTTGAAGTGGAAAACCCGCACAGTCGCTCATATAGTGACCTGAGTCACAGTGAATCATTGGCTAAAATTAGAAACATTACATCATGATTTCAATAAAGCCCATGGTCACGTGATGCATTCCTATTCCAAATTTGGATAACTTGTGCACAACGTCATGAAATAGGCCTACTATTTTTCTTATATAGCCCTAATAAATGCTAAAAAAATAAGGATAATGAGTTGTTTTTTTTTAATGCCAATTGTCAGAATAGTCTTATTAATTTGTGCCTATTATTATGCATACGAAAGATTTTATTTCCTTAAAAAAAAAGTATTGATTGCTCAATTTATTTTATTATTTACGTAAATGTTGTGTGTGTGTTGATGTGTGCATTTTCATTCTCTGAAAAAAATATTTACGTTTATTTGAAAATTAAAATATAATGTCATTAATATATTTATACATGTTAGATTGTATATAAATTTATTCATTAAATTATTTTTGTAAAGCCATAGAGGTGTCTCAGCTATTTAATATTATTTCTCCAGCCAAGAAACCAAGAAGTTTCCTTGCGAGTGCCTCAAATGGAAAAACCATGATACTATTTTTAAACGATAATCGCATTGGATGAACGTGACGTCAGCTATTTCTGCTTAAATATAGATGTAGATCATTTGTTGACCAGCAATCAATCAATAACGAAGAAGAAAAAGAGCAGATGAAATGATTTCTTAAATACATTAAATCTCTTTAATCACGTTTATTGAAATAATATTTTAATGAGTAACGACTAACACTGAACTGTTTGTTTGCAACGGAATATGTGTCACCCAAGAATAGAAGCTATTCTAAGCCGTAATTACTAGAACTAATACGTTTATTTATTTATTCATTTTGAAAAAAAAAAGGGACATGAGGTTTTAGAATCTAATCTATTTTTTTTTTTTAGTCTAGTTTGTCATCTTTCTATACTGCTAACTTATACTATCGAACAATGTATATTAAATATTATCAGGACGTAGAGAAAGAGAAAAGGTGGAGTTGGTGTCTTTATTGTTGATAATAATAACACGTGCTAGAGTTAACTTGATGAACTTTGACCTACGTGGGTTGTTAGAGACACAAATAGGTGTAATAGTGCTTAAGAAAACATATGCACACAATTTGGTATCTGTCTTCCTCTTCTTTTTTCTTTTCTTTCTGCCCTTCTTTGATGTTTGAATTTTTTGTTTCATCCCCATGTCTTCTTTCTCTGCATAAGTTCCATGTGTGTGTGTGTGTGTGTATTTTTACCCCCCCCCCTGGTTTCTCTTAAATTCATTCTCTCTACTTTTGCAGAAGTTCTGATAAGATTTAATTATCTGCCCAATATTGGACTTTTATGTGTCTGTGAGTGTGCTATTAATTATTATTTATTTTAAAAATTTGTCCTAGCACATCAAATATGACATATGCCTTTATCTCTGTGTATATCTGTATTTCATAATGTTTTTTTTTTTGGTGGAGATTATGGTTCAGTCAGTGGCGTAGCATCCATGGCGCGAAGGGGTTTAATTCACGAATTAAAATTTCGAAACAATGTTAATTATTCAATTTTCTCAAAGCGTAATATGTTTATTTTTTTTTCTGTATAAATAATGTGTCATATCAAAATGTTTCTGTAATCCCATTTTTCTTTCTTGTAGTTTTAGAAAAAAATTATAATGATATGTAATCTGTATGATTTCCTGTCTCTGATGGACCCTATGGAGTATGTCTTTGCCATTATTACTCTAAGACAAAAGGCCCACAAAAGAGGCAGGAATGCCCAAGTAAGAGGCCTAAGGATTCCTAAGAGTGAAAAAAAAAGCATCTTAATAGTTGTGAATCAAACTTTTGAACCCAAGCTAATGAAGTAGTGTAAAACACTCATTTAGGACAACAGCGTCCTCAGAAGTCTTCATCACATTGTTTTATTGTCTTTGTATTGTGTAAAAATAAAATGTTCCAAGTGATCATTAGAAAATATTTTTTTAAAAAAAGGAAATGAAATTATATATATATATATTTAGGAAGCAAATGAAACGCCAGAGTAAGTTACATATGTAGCATTAAAGATGAATGTGTTTGTTCTGTTACAATGAATGGCAAAACCAAAATTGTAGAGCAGGTTTATAACAAAGATGTAGAAGGTAGAGAGATGTCCAAGTTTTCATGGAATAGTGCCATTCTCTTTCTCTGACCAATGTAGTGTTTGTTCAAAGTTCTTAGAGAAAGTTAACATCATTGGGCCTATTTTTTTTTTTTTTTTACAAAAACATGATCATGGAATAATGTTTTTCGGAGATGAATGCCTGGGCGTTAGCCGTGGTCGGAACGATGACCTCCATACAGCTGATCTATATAAAGGTATATAATTATGTATAATTATATGAACTCTGGCCAATGCTTAGTATTAAAAAAAAACACTGACTAGTCCTTATTGCTATGAATATATGAAATCTGACAGGAAAACAAAGCCCTGCAGATTCAAAACGAGATAATAGAGCTGTTTGGCAATGCAGTTCTGGCTTTAAACGCGGGCACCTTACTTTGCCTCAACGTGGCGCTCGCGTGGAAACGGCTACCAGAGGAAGTGGCTAGGCTAAAAAGTAACAAAATAACTCCCGTGGGGGTGCCCACGGGTGGACGAGAGTCTACCCCTTTGAACGGTTAGCGAGATTGAAAGAAAGCCCTCACGACCCTGTCACGAATCCATGCGCCGTTCCTCACGGGAGCGTTACAATAATGGCGTATCCTACAAGGTTAGCATGGTATAGTGAAGGAGAATGGCGGCGGCCTCCTGTATTACTAGGCCTTCGGCCATGATTTCTAGTCCATGCGTCTGGAGTGCCAGTGGCATTGGTAAAAAGCAATGTCCTATAGGCATTGACTCGGGTCACTCCCAGACAGACCTGTGGTCAGACAGTTTTTTTTTTACTGTTTAATGTTTGTTCTCGAATGGATTCAGACAGGTTTTTTTTTTCAAACTTAGAGCTCGAAAAGCCTTCGGCTCAGCTTTTAGACTATCCAATGGTACTGGCTATAATACAGAGGTCCAATCCGCAATATTTTTCCCTTTTATTGTTGAGAGCACTCAAGACAAATTTAAAGTTGATCAAATTAGCATGATTAAAAAAAACTGTTCTGTGATCTCAATGACGGAATACACCAAAAATAGCAATTAGATAATCATTTCTAGTTGTTCGTTTTTTTTGTTTTTTTTTTGAGAATTGACAAATGTTCCAACTAATGAATAATCCCAATTTATCTTAAAAACTGCGAGGCTAAAGTTATGATGGTGCTTCCAATATAAGTGGATAATAGGACCTACAATGGTCTTCATCAAAAGAAGCCGCCGTGCATTATGTTCACTATGCTAACCAAGACTTAAACTTGGTTTTAAATGATTCCGTCAGCTGTGTTCAAGACGTTGCAGATCTCTACAACCTCATGTTTTTTGCTCACAGCAATCTCAAGATGGGCGTGTCTTAAATCCAATAGGAAGTGCAAAGTACATAATATACTCAAATATTTTTGTCCACAATGTGGTCATCAAGGAATGATGCTCTCACAACAATGAGATTAAGATGTTTTGATGTACCAAAGCAGCTTGTGTTTCTCAAGGAAAAAAAAACATATGGTAGCTGCACCAATTAGAGGAAAATTAGAATTATAAGCGCAGTCTAAGTTGCGAATGTTAAAAAATGAGAAGGAAAATCTACATAAAGCAGAAAGTATTGGAATGTCTTTTGGTTAACATACCCATACATTCAGATTCTTCAATTGTTCTGTCACACTATACATTCGACTTACTCTGGGTAGGGGGCCCACCAACATATTCTTGAACCCGGGCCCAAGGATACCTTGCTACGCCACTGGGTTCAGTGTTTAATGTATAATTGCTACTTTACTTTCGAGTCTCCTTTTCTGAAGGCTTTCTAAATTTAGTGATTTTACTAAAGGTGTTACTCTAGTCAAATGTGAATATTCGTTTGTTATGAATCTCACTGCTCTATTTTGTGTCTGCTCCAGTTTCTTAATGTTTTCTTGCGTTGAGGGGTCCCAAATTGAGGATGCATATTCTATTATTGGCCTTACTAAAGTTAAATTACCTTTTAGTTTTATGTTCTTATTTTGATTTATAGAATTTTCTTTTAATAAACCCTAATGCTTTGTTTGATTTTTTGATAGTCTCATCAATATTGTGATTCCATGAAAGTTTTTCATTTATTATAAAACCTATAGATATTTTGCGTTTTTAGTCTGTGTTACTTCTACTGGTTTACCATGAATAAGATAAGTGGAATTTATTTGTTTTAGTTTTTTTCCCTACTTTTAATAACTGACTTTTTTTTTCTGGGTAGAAAGACAAGCTCCAATTTGATTCCCATTTCTGTAATTCATTAATTTTTTGTTTTGCAAAATTTCTGCATCTTGAGTTTTTATTTTTATTTTTATATATTTTATGCAATCATCTGCAAATAATCTGACTTTTTTTTCCTGAAATAATGCTATTTTTTTTAATCATTCATGTCTCTAGACCCGAGAGTCTTGGAGATTCGTGCTTTGATCTGTTCTAGCAGTCTAGATTTTCAAGTCATAGATTCAACTCTTACGACATTTTCAAGTCATAGATTCAACTCTTACGACATTTTCAAGTCATAGATTCAACTCTTACGACATTTTCAAGTGGGGCCGCTACAGTTTGGGATCAACGGCGTTGCAGGCTCTGTCAGGGTTGAGCAGTGCGTGCTCTAATTTGCTAAAGGCTCACGGGCAGACGGGCTTCTGATCTTTTCTCAGAGCTGACCACCGAAGCCTTACTCTTGACATCAACCACAAGACATCAAAGGTTTTCAGTTCAGAGTTTTCCCCCCAGGTAGCCAATTTTTAACGCCAAAAAAAAAAAAATGAATTTAGATAAACCAAAATAGATAAATAAAAAAATCTATAAATAGATACATCTAAATATTATTTAATAAATTTATCAAAATATTTATATATGTAGACATATCAGTAAATATTTATATGCCATTGCTTACTTATAAAATATTAATTAAACTACTGAATACAATCAACAATCATATCAGTAAATATTTAATATCAGGTGGCCGAGCCTTGCTCGGTTAAATAAATGCCCTGCCCAGCCTGACTGTCGGACAATAAAAAGTTCATACCGGCTTTTGCCATCCATCCATCCCAGTTGTGCTACAGCCCGTGGTCTGCTTTTAGTTTTACACATCCCTTCATTCATATCTCTAAACGCGTTCTTGTTTGCAAAGAAGTACACTATAGTAAGCCTAGTGACGTAAGCAGCGTTTTTCCCGTTTACGTCATGGAAAACTTTCATTCATAAATTTTCCATTTAATTCATAAAACCTTCAAACCAAAATACATTTTTCAATAATGAGACATTTTTCAAACCGATATAACGGTCAAACTCGAGTTTTCCCGATGTGGCCAATGAGTTCAGAATTTTTTTCTCACTAATCCGCACATACCTTGAAATTTTA
>JADKLZ010000104.1:5598854-5610035 GCA_021533235.1 Biomphalaria straminea
TGTTATTTTATATACAGTTGATATAACAACAGGCTATATTGTTATTTGTTATAACTTCCATGGCCGCTTGATCTCCAAGCATAGGTTCCCGTATTTTCTTTGATTTTCTATTTTGGTTTTCTTTATATTGTGGTACGGCGATGTAAATGATTGTAGCGATTTTTTAAAGTCAAAAAGCAGAGGATCAGGGTGATTAAAATCTTCCGTTTTGTCAGTTGTTGATGTTGTGTTATTGTAATTGTTTAAAGATCCAGTCCGATATAAATAATGCACAAATATGAAGTGTCTCCAAAGTAGTGGTAAGGGAGATAACTCATAAATATTTTCCATTAACGTAAATTGTTAAATGCTGCAATTAAATATAAAAATGCACCTATTAAAAAATAGGACATTAACAAGGTATTTTAAATAATCAAATGGCATTGTTTTTTTTTTATTTTAGGCATTTAATCTTATATACTATAATAAACACAACAAATTAAAATATTTACAAAAGTCAACATTTTCCTGTCTTTATCGAGAGTATACAATTTAGTAAATTATAATATGTCTCCTTAATAAGAAACTCACTATATATCACATAATGGTATTATTAGCAATGACAATTGCACACTCCTCAAACATTCAGTTAGATCTACAATTATCCCAATTTAAAAAAATTGCATACTTTACCTACAAATGCACTACAATTACAAGTTTTTTTGTTTTTTATTTTGTCTTACAAAAAGTCAAACGATTGGCTGTTAGAGCTCAAACAATACTAGTTCTGATAGAAACATAAGAACCACTGGTAATATATATCTATTATTTCCAGACTCCCTGGTAACATACCTATTGTCAAATACAGCAGAATTACTGATAAGAAAATTTGGAAAGGTGTCGTCCACATGAAGAAAAACATGGTCAGTATTTCCTGTAGAAAAAACAAATCAAAGGGTCAGCACTCATCAAAGTTAGAAGTTTTAAAAAAAAAGGTTATTTCCCTTGGAAATTTAGTGCTCAAATGGACTGATGATGTAGAGCTCATTTGCTTAGGAGGCCAACGGTCAAGGAGGGTGCATTGTAACCAACGATCATAGACGCTGCTTTGTGGTCAACGGTCAAAGAGGGAATCTTTTATGCCAACGGTCGGTTAGTGTGTTTTTGGCCAACAAAACCCCCATCTATCTTTACTTTGCCCTACTAGATGAGGAAAGATAATGTCGCCATAAAGTCACTAATAAAAAAAAAAGAGCCTTCAACGAGATTTGAACTGAGAAAGGTGTAACCTTCAACTCAGTGTCAAAATACTGCGTCAATGTGAAGGGTGGAGCCAAACCCTATCCTCATCCAACTCCGGTTTTGTTTTAGACAGCTGCAGTGATACGTAGCCTAAGACCCGAGGGGCGTATCCTAGCTATAACATGGTGTTATCCTGTTTTTAGAAACATCTAACCACATGACCACACTGCATTGAAACGATGTAGAGACTCACTTCCACTTCTGAATTGGAGATTTGCAGACTTTGCGGAACAACTATAAATTTCTTACTATTTACTGCATCCGGTGTTGATTTTAAAAAAAAATTTACATATTACTGTATACATTTTAAGCTCTTGCGTATTATTTAGTTGGCTAGTCTGGAGTTCAAAAATTTTACGTCCAAGTTATTGTTGAGTTTATCGAGAAAATCTTTAATATCACAAGCGCTTAATTTCGCCCTTCTTCAACAGATCTTTTCATTTAAATCCTTCAAGACCTTTATACCTTCATGCCCGAACATTGAGATGTTGTGCATATGCTAGAAATGTATTCTTCCTATTAGTGACTGTTGTACTTAATCTTCAATATATTTTACCCATAGTTTGTTTTAGTTTGTCTAAACCAACACGATAGAGAACTGTTTTATCTAACAGTCCAGCTACAAGTTGGAGGGAAAACTTGGTTAATGTCTGGATCGGACAATCAACAAGGTGATAACAACATGAGCTATGGGGGAGGGGCATCAAACTATTTTACCTTGGATCGTATATGGAGAAACTGGCTAATTAAAAGATAAATCAAGAGTTTCTTGCTAATTAAATGATACATGAAGAGTTGATTTGTAGCCGCAATGGCTTCTGAACCGAATAGTCCAAGGTTCGAATCCTGGTAAAGACTGGGATTTTATAGTTAGGATCATTAGGGCGACTCTGAGTCCACGCAGCTCTAATGGGTACTTGACTTTAGTTGGGGAAAAGTAAATTCAGTTGATCGTTGTGCTGGCCACATGACACCCTCGCTAATCGTGGACCACTGAAACAGATGGCCTTGACATCATCTGTCCAATGGATGGCAGGGTCTCGAATGACAACTTTAATTTTTCAGCTAATTAGATGATTAATGAAGAAATTTTGGTAATGTAAGGATAACTGAAGAAAAAGGGTAATGAAACTATAAACGATGAATCGATAGCTAATTAAATGATAGAAACTATAGGTGAAGTGAAACTCAGTTAAGCTCCATTTAACATATCAGATGATTGATTAACAAAATCTAGCTAATTAAATGCTAACCGTAGAAGCTCTGACTAATTAAAGATAGAATGGGAAGGCGCCTTAATATCCAAAGCTTCACACACATGTAAATATAATTAGAAATTATTCATGTTTTATTTATTCCAACCTGAATTCTCTGGCAGTCTACCGACATCAAGTTTACAATTTCGCCAACAGTGGAGCCTTTCTTTGCGGAATTCGATATAGTCAATGCCTTAATGAGAAAGAAAATAGACTTATTTTTAGCTCGCGTCATTGTATAATTCATTGGATGCCTAGAGATATAAGGGCTGGGTTAAAAGAAGCATGTAAAGAAAATTGTCCAATGGTCATTACAAGAACTGTATGTTTTAAAGGATGTTTTGACCCAGTGGGCATTAGGATTTGCACTCAACACCCCTCAGCTCTGAAAAATACAAATACATTACCACTCTGCCACCAGGCACTATAGTTTGTAATTATTTTGGGGAAAACATTTTCCTATTAGTATTTTATTTTGTTGTTACAGGGGGGTGTTTAAAACTTGAATGACTCAAAAACCAGCCACGATCTAAGCCTTTCTAAAATACGTTTCGCCTTTTTGATGGCCCCGTAATCTGTAGTATAAAGGTTGTTGTTGTTTTTTTTTTCTTTAAATGAAATAACGAAATAGGCTTTATGACAATGTGTATGACGGAATCAAAGATTGTAGCTATAAGTCCCCTACTCCATAATCTATGACATAGAAAAGTCGATAGATTTAATGACGTAAAACGCAGCTTTATTGATTCTATTTGGTAATGATTGATGAATCTTTTAAAAACAAGAAAACTCCATTTTAAAAAATATGCAGAAAGAGAGCAGACGAAACGCACAACGTACACATAACTTCATCTTTTTTTTAATATGGTTCAGTAAGTGAGCAGCGCAGGCACAGACTCATTGAAATGAAGCGTTTTTTTTTTTTTCAAAAAGGACAAAAGACGCCCACTTCGAGACCACAAAGATAAAGGCACATTTCTCGTCCCATATGCTAGGACAAATCTGTACAAATGCTCTTTCTTCCCTAGTTCCATTAGAGCATGGAATGGGTTGCCTGAGCTAGACAGGAAAACCAGTGACTTGGCAGAGTTTAAGTCATTGGTAAATATGCATGACAAAGGGCGCGGTGGCTGAGCGGTAAAGTTCTTGGCTTCCGTACTGGAGGTCCCGGGTCGAATCCTGGTGAAGACTGGGATTTTTATTTCGGGATTTTCGGGCGCCCTTGAGTCCACCCAGCTCTAATGGGTACCTGGCATTAGTTGGGGAAAAGTAAAAGCGGTTGGTCGTTGTGCTGGCCACATGACACCCTCGTTAACCGTAAGCCACAGAATCAGATGACCTTTACATCATCTGCCCTATAGACCACAAGGTCTGAAAGGGGAACTTTACTTTTTACTTTTAAATATGCATGACAGAATGCATGACGCGTAGGACGTAATCATCTTCTTTTTTAGAAGTAATAATATAAAAAGATTTGCCGTAGTTATTGTGGAGATACTGTTGGTGTAAATTTGCTTCGACCTTACTGTTCCGTTGAAATTGTTACAGATAAGGATCATGCAAAGATAGAAAGCTTTGCCAGTAATTTGGAATAGACCTTTTAGAACAACTTAGAATTTAAAACGCGCTCTTATTTGTCATAAGCGTTGGCCCATAAAGTAAACAAAATATATATATCAAGCAAGTAATGAAGCATTAGAAGTTGATTTCAAAACTAAACTAGATCCTGTCACATCAAATACCAATAAAGCCACTAAAGATAATAAATCCTATATTAAGAATACAAATATAGCTATAAATTTAATTAAAGATTACACATTCAATACGATACTTAGATTTACCTTCTTGTAAATGGCCGAGATCAAAACAGTTTTGGCGTGTAGACCAATGAGAATACTTCTTTGCATGGCCTGAGCGAAGAGAATGGACTTGATAACTCCACATATAAACATTCCTAAACTGATGACATACGCTTTCCAAATGAATTCTTTGTTGGGGCTCTGGAGTTGTTCAATCAAAAGACTGAAAGATTTCAGAATATCGAGATAACAAATGGGTTTAATTCCAATGTTTTATGTTTTTCCAGACTGAGCAATGCATGCAAGCTTTCTACTACAAAAGATGTTAGATTATAAAAGAACAAACCCCAGTAAAACTGGCGAGGCGAACAGAGTTATGTCCGCTACAATCTTCTGCAGCATTGCCGCCACGATATTCTTCCATATCATTAGCAGCAGGACCTTGGTCAGACTTGGAATTTTTAATTTCTTTTCCCTGCTGGGTAGCTGCAGATCATACAAATAGAAATGTATTGGGGATTTGCATATATGGTGGGTAGCTATAAATCGCTAACCCTGTTTGGTATTTCTGGTGTACAGAATACGGGAAGTGGTGATAAACTCAATATTTTTTAAAGCATGACAATAAATTTTATGCGTGTAGTAACCTAATGTAACACAACTAGAAGGCATGTCTAGACTCTAGGTTTTATTGAACAAGAATGACCAAACAGTTCACAATAACACAGTACACACACACACACAAGCTGACCAGGACACCATGACATTTTGACACACTAGAACAGATCAGTTCACAACACACAACAAGAAATATAAATACACAACAATGCGTACACTTCTTACCTTTATAAAATCTAATTTCTAAACTATTTCACGTCAGCACAAAATTACTGTTACTACTCCACAATCAAATTTAAATATTTCCATTTAGCGACATTGACATTGTTTGATTCAAATTCCTCTTTTTATTTTTTGTTTATGTTCCTATGGTAGCCTTACATCGCCACCACATTTCTCAATATCACTTATTTGCTTCTTTTCTAAGTTAAAGTATTTTGTATTGCTTAATTAAAGCGAACAAGATCTTAACAGTAAAGCACTAAACAAAGGGGAGATTATTGCGTTTAAAATATATCATGCAAATTCTCAATGCGCTTTTTAAATTTATTTTCCTAAAAGCGCTTAATACAAAACATATATCTCGGATCAAGCTTAAATTTTGCAATATTATTTCTTCACAAGACAAAACAGGAATCAATTTGTAAACAATTAGTTAATTAACTATTGGTAATAAATTACTTTGTTTGATATCTCAAACAAGGGAAAGAAATAGTACTTGACTGAAGTGGTGGTATATTCTGAATCGCCTTCATAGATTTTGGCTTGAGACTTGTTACTATTTGATTCAAGCTAATTGATACACTTAATATAAGCTTTTTAAAGTGTTAATGTATGTTTTATTGTACGTATTCCATTTATCGATATTTTCAAATTGGTTCGTTTTAAACGATTAAAACAATATCTTAGTACTGATATACTTCATAATTGTACAACTTATATTTTCTCCCTTCGTAAAAACAGATCTACCTCTGTTCCAATTTTCGACTCTTCAGCAAACAGCAATGTTGTTTTTTCATTGGTGCCATCATAACTGACTAACGAAAGTCGTTGTGACTTCCCATCAGCCCTGGCCAGGTCGTATCTTGTTCTCCTCTGTTTCCTATTAGAGACATATCAACTATAAACAAGTTCACATATATTAACATACAAGATACACGCTTACTCATTTATAATTATACGGAATTCTATTGATTAGCTTTATTTAAACTTTTCTCATGATTTAATTCAATATCTTTCCCCTTGAGACAATATGAGTGGAATAGGTGAAATAAAGGTCCAGAGGTCATCTGCTGATGTGGTCAACGGTTGATGCGTGTGTCGTGTGACCGAGAGCAACGGACAATTTTCTTTACTTCCCTAACAAATGGCCAGTCCCCATACACCCATGAAGCTTGAGCTCTCTAAAGTCTCCCTCCTCTGCAAAAAAAAATAAACATCAGCTTTATAAAGGATTTGAACCCATGCTCTATGTTAATTTTATCTGAAAAATCTTGTTGTTTTTTTTTTTGGTGGGGGGAGGGTGGCTGAGTGGTTAAGCGCTTGGCTTCCGAACCCGGGATCCTGATTTCAAATCTCAGTGAAGATTGGGATTTAAAATTTTGGTATTTTTCGAGCGCCCCTAATTCCACCCAACTCTGTTGGCCTCAAGACACCCTGATAACATCGTCTGAACCTTAGATCGTCTGCCCCATAGATCGCATGGTCTGAAAGATGAGTGTTACGTTACAAAATCATTCCTTTACATTTTCATTCTAATTTCCTTTTTCTTTTCTAGATCAAATACCTAGGGGCTAGAGTTCTATGAATTTTAGACTCAACTATTAAGAAAATTACATAGAATAATATTGAATAATGTTTTCTTTAAAAAAAAAAATTCTCAGTTTACTCTGGAAAATAAGATTTGTTGAAGGTTTCAGCTCTTTTCACTTCCTTGTCCCAATAGATGTCAAACAAAGGATTCAGGCGCCGCCCCTGGTCCCTAGGGTTCAGATCGAAGACGTCATCGATTTTTATCTCACGTTTGAACCCAGTTATCATCAACCTGTAAACACAGACACACAACTAGCATTATTGTATAAAGACGTTATCAGTCCACATTAGGACTTCTCTTTGGTCTGCGGGGCGAGTGAAACAAAGATGAGCATTCTCCAGCCCATGCTGGCATTACGTATCCAAAGCAATGGCAGGCCGCCTTTAATTCAACAAGCAGACGATTATTCAATCTAATCTGGGTTGAACTCAAGAAACAATCTAGATTTATACCAAGCATTTTACTTATAACTGGTGGTCTGTTTTTCTCACGTTACTAGATATCACTTTAAGATCTGTCTGTTTAGGCCTATCTGTTTATCTATTTTTGATAATTTTACTTCTTGACAGAGGATGATGTCCCTTTACAAAACTCCCTGGTAAGTTACACTAAATTTGGAATTTAAAATGAGCAAAAGATGGTTTTAATTTCAACATATACTAATAATTTAGAAACTATGTTTTGTTTTGCTGAGACAAACACAAATTACAAGTAAAAAACTACAAGTAGTAGACTAGTTAGCGGAATTTAACGAGTTCAACTCTGCATTAGCCTATATACAATGTAAAAAAGACTAAATTACATGTAACCTAGCACATAAAATGTAATAAAAGACTAAATTACATGTAACCTAGCACTAACCTATAAATATAATATAAATACACAAAAACCTAGATTTGAGAACGAGGCTCACAGCACAAGACTTACTGGAGCATCCAATGAAAGAAGAGCTGGGAGGGATACGAGGCTTGAACTTCTGGACAAAGTTTCTGAGGAAAGAGTTTGATTATGAGTTTAAGACGTATGTTTTTTTTTTGTTCCCACCATAACAAAGCTTATAAGTGATTGTAGTCGCTGTAAGACACGACTCACTATCAAAAGTTATTCTTTAATGTACAGTGGAGAGAACACGAAGAAAGGGTCGTCCAAAGTAAAGATGGCTGGATGGTATAAACGAATGGACAGGCCTCTCTCTTGATATCCTGCTTAGAACAGCTGCATACTGGGAAAGTGCAGGGATTTGGTCATGTGAACTGTCCCAGCATCCCTACGATAAAAGTCAAATGATTGATAATGATGATAGTGGTGGTGATGGTAACCTCCGTTACATAGATGTTATAAAACGCGACCTCAAATCAGTGAACATCAGTACTGACCAGTGGGAAGACATAGCTCTAGACCGCACCAGATGGAGAGAGACGGTGACCAAGAAGGCTATGGACAGCGAAAGAGCATGGGCCTCAGCTCTGGAAGAAAAGCGGACAACGCGGAAACTGGCCAACTCCTCTACCACTGTAGCGAAGACCACCTTTACCTGCAATACTTGTGGACGGGAGTGTCTCTCCAAAATAGGGCTCCACAGCCACACGAGGAAGTGTGCGAGATGAACCATAGTCGTTCTACGACTGAAGGAGGCCAATGATGGTGGTGATGAGTTGTTGTGAGCAGGTGATTTTTTTTACTGTGATATGTGTATGCCATATATTCAAAGCTGGGATAGGAAAGTATTGAATTTAGTTGTGTCTTGTTTTATATATTCCTTTTACTTGTAATCATTGCAATTAGAAAAGAAATAGTGATATGATTCAGTTGTAGGCCTATACGGTGGAGGTTTATCCTGGTGCCAACATTAGACCCTATTTGGTGGTGTTCTTATGAAAGCAAGCAGGAAGTGTTCCATTGTGGGATAAACGTTTCTGTGTTCTTTGCTAAGTTCCTAGCATCAAATTCTGATAACTTCTGAGGTTTGATATTTAAAGTTAAAGGGTAAAAAGGTGGATAGCTTATAAACTGTATATAGATTTGATTTTCAGCACAAGGGGAGATTTTATTAAATAAGTCATTTGGTTGTCAAAATCTGATTGTTTCGCAGTAGCTGTAACTATATATTGCATTATAACTATTATAATTATGGGTATATCTTTTAGACACCGTTAGGACCAGATAAAAAGTTGCACGTGATGTATATTTCAGGATTAAAAATAATTCTAACACACATTTTTTTACAAACTAAGTTCTTCTAATGGTAAATTAAAAGACAGACTTTTTAAGATTATTTTTCTAAAGACAAAAACTAGTTTTAGAACAAATCATAACTAGATGTATAACCTGGCCTTTCCCTTAGGCTGTTGGACCGCCCGAGCACTGTGTTTCTCCAATCTTCTCTGCTTTTGCCTTGGCTGGAACCTCTGGCCCGTCCATTCGTTCACTCACTTTCTCTGTCTGCCTCTTCTTCTTTTTCCTGGTACTGCTCCGTGAAGGAAGATCCTTTTGGATCTCATGGTATGGCCATACAGTTTAAGTCTACGTATTTTTAAACAGTCGTGATCAGTTCATCATGGGTACCAATAGCCTCTGTGATAATGTTTCGAATTACCTCATCTTTGGCGCGGTCCTTGTAGGGATACCAAGGATCCTTCTACAGCATCTCGATTCCATGGCCAGGATCCTGATATTTAGTTCTGCAGATAGCGTACAAGGTTGGCAGGCGTACATCAATGTCACAAAGACACGGAGGCACATCAGTCTGATTTTAGCGCCGAAGCTTATGTCTGCTACTTCCAGATTATCTTAAGCTTTGCAAGTGCTACTGTTGACTTGGACTTTTCAATTCTGGCCAGTAGTTCAGGTTTGCTTCTTTCGTTTCAAACTTCTGACACTTTGGTGACCATTTTAAAACCTTGTTCGCCATTGGTCATAATGTGAGTTTCTTTTTCGGCATTGATTTGCTGCTTGGAATTTTTGTCTATGGCAATGCGAATAATGAAGTCAGCTAACTCTTCCTCTGTCTCTGCTAGACAATCTATGTCAGCCGCAAATCATACTGATAAACAGATTTTCAGTCAGTCAAAGAATTGGTATCCAGTTCCTCCGCACGTACAAAGTAAACATTAACTTCGATGATTGGCCCAGTATTGTTGCACCAACTACTTTTGTAAATTGAAAGGATTATTCTTAACTTTAATTATGGTACTAGATAAATTTTTTTTTATAAATGCAATTACCTGCTTGGCGATAATTTTTTGATAAGTCTTTAGAACACTGTCTGGCAAAAAGGACAAAACAAAACAGAGGACATTCAGGACTTCCACAAGGACAACTAAACTGAACTCTGCGAGACTTTGTTGAGCAACCTAAATGGAAAAAGTAAATAACAACCCAGTACTTCATGGACGGAAGACAACCTAGTCAGAGATCTGGCTTAGAAGTATTGAATGGCACTTACAACTGTTACATCACCTTAGGAACCATATAGAAATTCGTTGCATTAAATAGAGACAAATCTTAACTACTTGGCTTCTTCATATATTTCCATTGGTGTACCCAGAGTACAGAATACTGAAGTATCGAAAGGCTATGTATTTAAAAAAACACAGAATAAGAGTGAATCTTATTTTAACTTGAAGAATGTAATTCCTAATCTTATATTAAGATGCTAAGTAAGTCTGTATGACACAGACGTTACTTCAAAACAGAAGATGATAACATCCTGCCCGTTATGCATTTAGTCATGTATATTAACCAATTACAAGTTACTGGTTTCCTGGTTAGCTAAGGCAACCCATTCCATGCTCTAATAGCACTAGCGAAGAGGGAGCATTTGTACAAAGTACTACATTGTCGATAACAGCGATCTTTCGATGTAAACCTTAAACATTGTTTATTTTGTCTATTCATTTTAAAATCTTTCCAAATTTTCAACTATTAATTATATCGCCTCCACATTTCTCAATATAGTTTTCCCCCTCTCCTACTGTAATGTATTGCTTTCTTTATTGATTCAATCGGAGATTAGAAAAACTAAATTTAAGAACGACCAGATTGAAGTGATTAATAATTAAATATAAAAATAATCAATTATATGTTAGTTAGTTATAGGACTATAAATGGATTAAAAGAAAGTGTTCTTACATCTAAAAGTATCCAGGTGTATATTGGTACGATACCAAAGGCACTGTTCATGGTGTAGAAGTAAAAGGAGACAAACGTTGGGTTACGGTTCTTGCGTCTCTCATACCTCAGTTCAATGGCTATCAGAGCCTTGGGGGGACAAATACAATCATTCAATTCTAAAACGTGTGTTATTAGTAACTATCCCCCCCCCTCAAACCATTCCTTTAAAATCAATATTTATAAATATAACTAACTATAGATCATATATGAATTGTGGAACTGTCTATCTATCTATCTATCT
>JADKLZ010000104.1:5611399-5632024 GCA_021533235.1 Biomphalaria straminea
GAAGACAAATACAAGGTAAAAGAAGACAAATACAATGTAAAAGAAGATAGAAAATAGAATAGAATTATCGCATAATAATATTAATATATAAAATAATGTCCTGTAATGACTTCAGTTGTTGTTTTTTTTCTTTACGAAGCCACATTTTTTCCAGTTTAAAAAGATTTTAAAGGAAATCTAAAGCAGAGATACAAAGTCTAAGCATATCGGAAGCTGGACAGTCGCTAATTTGAAACAAATCTATTTCTAGATTGTCCCTTCAGAATAGCACACAGTTAGGATCACTAGTGGATGCAGAATTTTTTTTTTTTTGGGGGGGGGGCATTTCTCCATATATCCTCCCCCCCCTTTCCTTTATCCCCCCAGTGGTTAGGCTACATATAAATATAATTATATGAGACAATAGTAATAGTGATAACTAAAAAACTAAAATGATGTTCAAACTAAATGAAATATATTCTGTTTCACTTAGTCTAACTCTAAGAATGTTTAATTTTTACTACGATTCTCTGGAAAAGTACATAAACTAGTAGACTAAATCGTTACAATGGTACCGAATGTATTAAGTAAATGTATGTGTAAAAATATTTTAGGCTAAGCACTTCATTCAATTCACTTACAAAGAATGATCCTCCACAAAACTCTTCAAATGTGCTCAGATTCACCTTCTGCATACTTTCAGGCGACCTGAAAATTTCATAAATCCAACTTATGGAGTGTCTGTGACGTCATTTGAAACGATGAATAACTGTATTCTCTTGTTGGATGGTATTTCTGCTAGGTTTGCTTTTAAACAGTCTTCAAACCTTGAACAGATCACTAACACTTGCAAACCTAGCATGCAGGTTAAGCCCAACTAACAATTTAATTCTTAAAAGGCCAGTAGTGAATAGAGAATGATACATAAGATTATGTAAGGTTAGTTACATAGGTCGTACTCTGAAACAATGTGTACCAAAGTATCAATAGTTAGACATAGTTCCTTGAAAACAAAAAAGTGCGAAATTGCTTTTTCCTGTGACTGCACTCCGTCACGGACCAGTCTCACGTCAGTGTGTGGATCAGACAAAGTGCGTTCCATGTTACACTTTTTGAACGTTTAGAAACTCGGTTCTTTAATACAAGTGAATCACTCAGTTGGGTATACATTTTTTTAGAAAGCTTCTATCAACTCTGTCTGTCTGTCTGTCTGGTAAAAGCGTGTTAGCGTTATTTCTCCCACACATATTCTCGGATCAAGCTGAAAGTTTAATTATTTATTGCACAATTATTTGTTTTCAAGAGAAAAGAAATTAATCAATTTAAAAAAAAAGTAACCAATTATACAATTAATTACTGCTAATATTCATTAATTTGTTAAATAGCAACAAGGGAAACTAATACTTCAGTATTCAGATAGAGGACTAAATATGTTGGGTTTAGTCCACTTAAATAATTGTAAACTCTTTTTCTCCCTCACACATTGTCCGATCACGTTAATACTTTAAACACTTATCTGAGACAATAAACAAAATTACTCAATAAGTAAATTAATTATTGGTAATTAATTATTTAGTTTGACATCAAATAAGGAAAATAGCTTGTACATTTTTTGGTAGATATAGTTTTAAGGACAGAGCTCCCCCCCCCCACATACCCTTTTTTTTGGGGGGGGGGGGGTATTTTGCTTGTTACAAAGCTTCTATCAACTCAGTTTGTCTGTCTGTCCTGGTAAAAAGTTTGTACACGTTATTTCTCCCACATCCAATCTCGAATCAAGTTGAAATTGTGCACAATTATGCACGAAACAAGAATCAATTTTAAAACATTTAACCTATTAGTTAGTTAAACTATTGGTAATAAATTATTATGTTTACTATCGTTAATGCATTTAAAAAGTCATCACGGCAACATTCACACAGATACCTCTTCGTCTCCTCCCCTCTCTACTTCCTTTTCCCAACTGATCCAGATCATAGCGTACTGACAAAGCTAAAAGCATGAAATTTTGCTCAACAAAAACTATTGGTAAAAATATTTCTAATCACACAGATTTATTATTGTTAGTCTAGATTGACTCTAGATCATAGACATACATAAATATAGACTGGAAAAAGGAAGTAATTTCGTGTAACTAGAAAACATGTATATCTATTGAATTCGGATTTCCGAATTATGACAAATTAAAAAATTGCATGATCTTCAGTCTAAGAGATTAAACAAAATTTATAGACATAAAATAAAGTACACACAATTGCAATTCACACATTTTTATTTCATAAAACTCTCTTATTGGCCAGTCTATATTTATTTATGTCTATGCTCTAGATCTATTAGTTCAAAGCCAACGAATGCAGACTGTTTGACTACTTGATTGTAGGAAGCCCTTGTTTCGCTTTGACTTTTCGTCTTCAATTGTGAAGGTCAAAATGGCAGAAATAAACGACTTCAGTGTCATTTATTCTAAAACGTTTAAAGCACAGATTAGTTTCATGATTATTTAAAGGTCAGCTTGATCTTGAGGCTTGGACTTTGTTATGCGCTTGTAGATTCAAAGAATCTTTAGTCGAACCAATAAGTCGTTTTATTCTTTTTTTTTCATAAATAGACTCCATTTAAGCTAATCAGTTTTATATTTATTTTGTTCTTTATAAGTCAAATATGTCTATAAGCCTAGATCAAGGTCTTTATTAATTGTAGGCCTCAAATGAAGTCTTGGCAAGTTAAGTTTTTTTTTTTCAATTCATCTTGTTAGCTAGCAAAGTCTTCAGACCTTGCAAAGGATGTAAAGGTCATCTGTTTCTATGGCCCGCGGTTAAGGAGGGTATCACGTGGTCAGCACAACGACCAACGGCTTTTACGTTTCCCCTATATTGTCAGGTATTTTGGTGAATTCAGAGGCGCCGAAATTAAAAATCCCAGTCTTCACCAGGATTCGAACTCAGCCCCCCATATCGGAAGCCAAACACTTTAACGCGCAGCCACCTCGACTCTTTGCAAACTCTTAGTGGACTCAAAAGGTGAGTGAAAACTGGACGGGTATTTCGAAAACGGCTCTAAAAATGTTATTAGGAATGTGACAGTTTATGTAGATCTTTGGGGAAAAACAAAACATATAGCTGTTAAGTCGCAAGTGGTTTGACTGTTACTATTTTCCAAATATAATCCTCTGAACATTTGGTTTCCGTCTTTTCGAACAAGGCTAGGGCGGAAATGACTGCAATCGACTCAAATGATTCTATTTAGTGAAGACTTGCAATAATGAAGCATCACAAGAAATACATAGAATGAGAAATTATAGACCACTATCAGCTTTATAACAGAAGAATTGTTTTAAAAAAATGTGTTTATAGTTACTTGTTTTAAAATATAAAGTAGTGCAAACATTTGAATATAGTAAAGGCCAATTTTGTTGGGTATCCCTATTCCCTGGCGGGGTGGGGGGAGCGAGTGGTTAAGCGCTTGGCTTCCGAACCCTGGTCCTGGGTTCGAATCTCGGTGAAGACTGATTTTGAATTTCTGTATTTTTACATTAAGTCCAACCAACTCTAATGGGTACTTGACTTTAGTTAGGGAAAGTAAAGGCGGTTGGTCGTTGTGCTGGCCATATAACACCCTGCTCGTTAACCAAAGAAACAGATGACCTGAAAATAATCTGCCCTATAGACGGAAAGATCTGAGAGGGGAACCTTACTTTTGACTATTCCTTAGGGTTTATCTCTCGTGTTACTCATTATGCTGCTTTATTATTGTCCTTCCCCCCCCCCCCCCCATTTGTTTCTGCTTTCTAGTATGCCGCCTATTTCTTGTTGCTCCCCACCTCTTTCTTGTTGACTTGTTCCATCCCTGTTGTTTCTTGTTTTAGGATTGGTATGTAGCCTTTTAAATAATTCATGCAAAGTCACACTCTTGCTGCCTTTTGTTGGTCAGATTTCTGATTCGTGTGCGTGTAAATAATTAGAAATGGACGCTTCTGTGCGTGCTCAAGTTGTTAATATTGCAGGTCTGCCTTGGTTCCTCAAGACGTGGGAGTTATCTTCCCTCAACAAGACAACAACGAAATGAGTTATTGTTCCTAGATCACAGCGACCTGAAAATATTAAATATCATCCTAGGGCTCATCCACTTACGACGTCTTTGTTTTTGGACTCTTCTCTAACAAAATACCTCCAGATTGCTCTGACAATCCCCTTTTACTTTTAGACGCCCACATATCAGCCAAATTATTATTTTAAAAAGTGGTGGGAAATATTATAAGTTTTTTTTTTAATGACACCATATTTGTATGTCTAATTTACGATGTATTTTACATATTTAACAAATCTCAGTTGTTTTGATTAATTCAATATAATTGTTTCTCAACAGACTACGATCTTTAGGCTATATCTCTTTCAATACGTGATTGACCCTTCTTCAAAATACCTTTCACTTTTTACGTTTTGACCCACTAAACGCATGAGTGACTCAAGATTGAACTTCAATGATGCCAACTAAATAAAACAAAAATTTAGCTACAAATGGAAAAGCTTAGAAATTTGGATTCTGCGGTGCTAAAAAGGACACAAATATTTTTTAATAACTTTAAATAAAAAACACAGTTTGTCAGCACTTCTTTCCTTGGACTATTCCGTACACCAGATAACCAAAAAGTTACCCGTATTTATACTTTTCCCGCCATGGAATATTCATGCCTCTAACTTCAATGTTAACATTCTAATTGATATATTTGGTGAAATAAATTGTTTGCGTACGTATTTATACATAATATATACTGTACACATAATGTATACTGTATACATAATGTACATACTGTACAAATGCTCTTTCTTTCCTAGTGCCATTAGAGCATGGAATGGGTTGCCTGAGCTAGCCAGGAAAACCAGTGACTTAGCAAAATTTAAATCACTGGTTAATATGCATGGCTGAAAGCATGACGCGTAGGACGTAGTCATCTTTTTTTTTGAAGTAACGTCTGTATTATATAAGATAAGTATAAATTAATTATGCAGAGGAAACGGTTTTAGCAATATATAACTCATAAATAAATTTAATTCAACCTAACTTCCTTGTCTTGCACTTCTAACAACAGTCATTATAATGTGCGTATTAAATTCGCTATTTATACTTTTAGAAGTAATCTTGTACCTGCCCATTTCTCTGGCCACATTCGTCCGCTCTGTAGGTGTTAATTCCTTCGCATATGCGTCACAGTTGGACGACCCCTTACGAGATTGTGTGGGTGATGTTACATAATTTGTTCTGATAGGCACTTGTAGGTCAAAGTTTACTGCTAAATATAAACTTTTGCAACAACAGCAGCACAAAATCCATTAATTAGTTTCCATAGGCAAGAATAATATTTATTTTTTAAAAAAAAAGGCTTTCTTTACATTTTCTTTTTACCGTTTTCTACTTAAAAATAATAAATCACTGTCTCTTAGAAGGTTGAAATTGTTGCATTTCACATGATTATACCATTGCCTACGCAATAGCCAGAGGGAAAGTATATGTTCTCTTTTCGTCGCCTCGAAAGCAGCTTTTTATGGGTGTCAATTGAACCCTTGTCTTTGAATTAGCTCGCTGTTTTGTTTTGAAGCTAGTTGTAGGCGCACTAACCTACATATTTAAAAAAGCTTACGTCTGAAGACTCTGCAAAGGGTTTTCTGGGGAATGACTCCGTTTATTCGTTCTTATTTGAGCTCTTTGAAAGAAAATATCGCTTTTGTCATAAAGTCATTCACGTATCAGATAGGGGTCCCACTGAGCTCAAACTGTGGAATAAGCCTAGTTTTATGTAAATGTAGCATTAATAAAACAATAAGCTTACAACGGTTTCTTATCTTATACAATACAGATGTTACTTCAAAATAGAAGATGATTAAGTCCTACTATGCATATGACTTAAATTCTGCCAAGTCACTGGTTTTCCTGGCTAGCTCAGGCAATCCTTTCCATGCTCTAATAGCGCTAGGGTTGAAGGAGCTTTTGTACAAATTTGTCCTAGCATATAAGACGAGGAATGTGCCATTTTCTTTGTGTCTTTCTGATTATTTTATTAATTTTTTTTAGGAAGATTATGGTTCAGAATTTTATGTATAATTGCTACTTTACTTTTGAGTCTTCTGTCCTGAAGGCTTTCTAAATTTAGTGATTTTACTAAAGGTGTTACTTTAGTCAAATGTGAATATTGATTTGTTATGAATCTCACTGCTCTATTTTGTGTCTGTTCCAGTTTCTTAATGTTTTCTTGAGTTGAGGGGTCCCAAACAGAGGATGCATATTCTATTATAGGCCTAACCAAGGTTAAATAACATTTTAGTTTTATGTTCTTATTTGATGTATAGAAATTTCTTTTAATAAACCCTAATGCTTTGTTTGATTTTTTTATAAATTCATCAATATGGGGATTCCATGACAGTTTTTCATTTATTATAACACCTAGGTATTTTGCGTTTTTAGTCTGTGTTACTGGTTTAACATGAATAAAATAAGTGGAATTAATTTGTTTTAGTTTTTTTGTTACTCTCAATAACTGACATTTTTCTGGGTGGAAAGACATGCTCCAATTTGATTCCCATTTTTGTAATTCATCTAATTCTTCTCTTTGTAAAATTTCTGTATCTTGTGTTGTTTTTATTGTCCTATATATTATGCAATTGTCTGCAAATAATCTAACTTTTGTTCCTGAACTAATGCAATTTGGTAAATCGTTTATGTAAATTAAAAATAGTAGTGGTCCTAAGACTGTTCCATGAGGTACGCCTGAGTTTACTGTTACTGGTGTTGATTTAGAGCTATTTATTATTACAGTTTGTTCTCTCCCTATCAGAAAATCTTTAATCCACTGATGCAGTGGACCATCAATGCCAAAATATTTTAATTTTTTTTTAGCAAACTACGGTGGTGAACTTTGTCAAAAGCTTTAGAAAAATCTAGTACGATAGCATCTATTTGCTCACTGTTGTCTAAGCCTTTTGAAAAATCATAAATAAGTCCTATTAGTTGTGTTTCACATGATCTATATTTCCTAAAGCCATGTTGGTATGGAGTAAGGACATTATGTTTATGTTGTGGGACATTACAGGCATGTGGAGGGCCCACACCTGTGGGCTCAGCCTCCGGCATCACATGGGAGGGGACACTCATGCTGGCTCAAGGAACCGTGTCCTACAACCAGAAGGATGTGATTATATGATCACCTAGCCGCAGGGGGACTCCAGACAGAGAGGTCGGTGAAGAGCCAATCTCTCATCCTGGCCATGAGATAAAAGCCTTTCTCTGGTCACATGGTTCATTAAAGGAGTGAAGCCTCGAACCATTTTGGACATCTGACAATGTGCTACAACCTAATGACCATGTAACCACACTGGTTGTGGGATTCGCATTCCAGATTGTCATCAATATGGTCTAGGGCTAATAACCCGCGCTTTTTTACGTTGCCTTCCTGGGCTATGACGTAATAATTCTGAAGGGACACCTGACACTTGTCAAGTCAAGTGTTGTACGACATTCCCTGCACATAAAACAAACATCTGAATAAGAAATGAAGACATAATTCATATGGAAATCATTTTTTTAAAATAATTTTGGCTAATCATTTACCAATTCATTTCAAATTCCTCATGTGTCAAATGGACTCAGTGAACAAATAAAAGAGCACAGTCAAAAGATATCAATAAATCCACAGCAAGGTATCAACAGCTTCACTGAAACTTCTATAACAACATAATAACTCAAGAACAAAAAACTGTCAACAAATGGAGGACCAGAAACCCAACTAAAGAGAACAATAAAACCCATTTTCACTTAAATGAGCCCATAATGAACAAGCCTCAATTATATATCTGGGTTAGTCCCAGAGTTCACTGTATATATATATGTATATATATATATATATATATATATATATACATTTTTTTTTTCATTGTGTACAATTAGGTCTTAAATGTAATAAAGAATAGTTTGTACCTTCAGAAGTAATTTGAGATGATGGTCCATGGAATGATGTTGAATTTCTCAATTGTTCTTACAGCATTATCATTTAACACTAAATGAGTAAAAACACTACCATCAAACCAAGTAACTGGGTTAAAAGTTTACAACTTTGTTTTTAGAAAGAAAAAAAAAATACATAATGATCAATCATAGCAGAATACATTCCCATCAGACCTTCTCTTCAAATTATTTAGCCTATTACTAGAAATTAGTTTTTCAGTTTTGCATATTATTCCATAAACCATCATGACATAAAAAAAATAATGTACCACAAATACTTGTGCAACGGTAACTTAATGAAGAAACTTAAGATGACATTGGCTGGGTTCACATGCATATATATATATATATAAAAAGAGGTCCATGAAAGAACATGTTTATAGACAAAATATGTTTGGGAAAGGGAGGGGCACTGAACAAATACAAAGCCCTTTCCTTTGAAGCTAATCTTTCAATCATTAGGTCACGTATCATAGTCATCATTCTCCCCTGCAGTTGTCGCCATCGCCCGCGAAGAAAAGGAGAGGTTTATAGGTTGCTGCTGCTGTTGTTGCCCGTTCGGTTGCTCCTGGAAGTGCTGCAACTGCTGGCTGTGAGCTGGGGGTTGCTGTTGGTGGGGCATCAGAGGCAGTGTGTTGCTGTACTGTGGGGGTATGGGGTAGTTGGCCACGCCAAGAGGAGGGGTGCTGACATAAGGGGAATATTGGAAGGGTAATGTTGGGCCAGGGAACTGTTGGAACTGCTCATGAGGCTGAAGAAGCTGCTGTTGCTTGTGTAGACTAGACAGGGCTGGGTTGGTAAAAAATGGAGCAAAGCTGGAAAAAAATAAAATAGTTTATAATGTGTTAGCCATGGACAGTAATACATTGAAATTTCTTCAAATATTGAGATAAATAAATCATATTTAGGTTTTCAACTTTGTGAATAAAATGAATAATATTTACCAGCACAAAAATGAAACTTTATTAAATATAATCTATTTCATTTTAATAGCAATCGAAATGTACATATCCTCAAAAAGGAAATTGATAGATCACAGAGTAAATGTGTTGTAACTAATGTTACTAATAAGAATTTCATTGCCATTTACTCTCACCATAATAGAAACATGCTCTTGATGTAATGATGTGGCCTGTAATCAACAATGTCTTTTCAATACTAGTGCAAAATTGTAATTGTCCTGAGCTTTGAGTTGAAGACTCTTAGAACACTAAATCTTCACCAGCCCGACTAACAATTGTTTTGTCTGAAAGGGATCGAAGGAGATGTACATTTTTACATCCCTGTTTCTGATGGCTCTTAACTCAAGAATCTTGAGACTAGAGGTGAGGCTAAAGGATGAGCACACTGGTAAAACTCACATTTTCTGTGACACACTGGCAGTGCCGGTGTGCATATAAGAATGGCCCCTCCATGAATGTTGTAAGACAATTAGGCCAAATAGAACCATATTTAAAACTGGATGAAATGGAAGAGAGCCCCAACTCTGTCACAATACAATTATTGTACTGCAGTGTTTCTCAAACTGAGGTCTGTCTACAGCCCCCATGTGGTTGCTAGACAACTGAAAGAGGAAGATAGAAAGATGAAAACTGTATGCAATTAAAATTTGAAGACAGTTAATATAACTGTATAACTTGAATAATAATCAAATCTTCTATTACTACTGTTTAACATATTAGTTACTATTCTAGGATGACCTAAATCAGAGGGTTCAGGATATTCTTCACATGACTATAACCAACTAGGTGTTGGACCATTTTGCGTGCGAACATACCAAAATTTCTGCATTATGGATCATTGTAAAGAAGCTTCCGTCTTCTTGTTTGTTACATCATTTATCTACTGACATAATGAACCTCATCAAAAATAAAAGAAACCCACGTGAAATTTGTGCTCCTTTGAGCCTGACATTAAAACGCTTATATGATCTTATGAACCTCATCCAAGTAATTTTTATTTTTATTTTACAAGAGAGGATTGGAACCTCTCAAGCACTCAATGAAATGGAGTTTGATGATGATGATCTCTATATTCAAAGAGTAAGATAAGTTGTGATGTATGTAACTTGTACTCACTTTGTATTTGTGTTATGAATATTGTTCATGAAGGCAGTGGGTGTGGCTGTTGAAAGAAACAAAACAAAAATTGGTAACAAAATAATTGGAATTAATGTACATTACATAGTATAACCTAGAACTCAGTGTTTCCTAAACTGGGTTACGCAAGGCCTGAACAGGTGTTCCAAAAGGCCTGAACAGGTGTTACACGAACTACTGGAATAATTAACTGGTAGCCACCACATGGACTAACCTCTTTGAAAAAAAAAAAGAAATGTGTTCACTTAGAATGTGAGAAGTGTTCCATTAAGGAAAAAATTTGGCACTGATGTGGATAACTCATTTTTACTAAATGAAATCAATGTATAGTGAAAGCAAAAAGTATAATCAGAAAAAAGTAATTCTAAAATTATAGATTTATATAATTATATATAAAATATATTTTACAAAGCTTATATCCTATAAGTCTGCCTGGTACAAATCTTGTATAGGTTATTTCTTCCACTTCCCATCAAGTTGAAACTTGGCACAATTATTTATAGAAGACAATACAGGAATCAATCAAAAATTAACAAATTAGTGAATTAAAAAGTGGAAATTAATTAATTTTTGTTTTATACAGAAAATGGGAAATATATCTTGCAGTATTTGGTGGTGATTGTGTGATTCTTTCCCTCATAAAAGCTTTATTTTTAAAAAGTGTTTTTACATTTTGCTTTTTTTGAAGTTACATTTGAATTGGCTTAAAGTTGGACACACACTCAATGTTTACACTTTCATAAAATAGTAAAAAAAACAATGCTTAATATTAAATGTGTTTCATAAATTCTTGTCAGAACTTCTTGTTCTGCTAAGTACCGCCATCAAGTATGTTAATAATTAATACTAGTGACAAGCCAGGTGGCTTTCTAGCCAAATAATACACACGAGTCTATGGAAAAGTGGGAAGAGTGATCGAGAGGCTAAGTGCGGCTTGAGCTTGGCTTGGCTACCTAGAAGGGGGCTCGAGGTTCGACACCCGACTCGGGCAGAGTTGTGTTTACTGAGCGCCCAAAGGCAGCACGGAAAACCAACTCCTACATACCCCCTCCCCCCCACTGGTCCACAAATGAGATTGGACCAAAGCGCTCTGAGCATGCTATAAGCATGAAAGTAGCGCTATATAAAAATAAAATAAAAAAAAGCTATAATAATAAGTCAGCCGTAACAATGTGTTTTTATATTGTTCTTTTTTTTTTTTTGCTTCTCATCCCATCTACAGTTGTTAAGCATTTGTTAGAATTCAAAGTTAAGATTTTATAATTTGAGCTAGTGCCCCACAATAGAGCCTAAAGATAGGCCAAACACTCCAATTTTAAAGTAACCTAGTATTCATCTTCGAGGAATAAAAATGGGCCAGAAACATGACTCTTTATATGTTAGAACGCAGAGATGCAGTGGCTGAGTGGTAAAGCACCTGGCTTCTGAACTGAAGTCCCAGGTTCGAATCCTGGTTAAGATTGGGAATTTTAATTTCAGGATCTTTAGGGGGAACCTCTGAGTCTACCCAGCTGCAACCTGACATTAGTTGGGGAAAAGTAAAGACAGTTGGTAGTTGTGCTGGCCACATGACACCCTTGTTAACCATAGGCAACAGAAACTTATGATCTTTACATCATCTACCCTATAGATTGCAAGGTCTGAAAGGGCAACTTTATAAAGCTAAAATGCAGAAGAAAAATTCTGCAATGAAAAGACAATTTTTTTCACTGCTATTGCAGGTGTTTTGTTTCTCAACATTTAACGACAGAGGTGCTTGGAAAACATTTTTATTGATAATTGTGAATCTAAATAAACAAATCTAAAACATTTACTAACCTGTACTGTTGGGTGGCTCTGAAATTTGGCCAAGTCTGTCTGAACTTCTTACATGAGGTGGTGTCACTGAATAACCTGCAGAGCTTTCTTCATCTGTTTCTGTGTCTTCATCCTCCTCATCTTCATCCTCCTCTTCCTGACATGTAATAAAATGTCAATAATCTTTTTTTATTTGAATACTGAGTATAGCTCAATACACTTTTTTTTTTTTGGGAAGGGGGGGGGGGCGGGTGTTAGTATGTACATTTTAACATATAATTTCATGTATAAATATTATAAATTAGTTAAAGAACACAATTATTAAAAAAAAAAAAAATTTCTAACTTTGATACTATGATGAGAAGAATAAACAATAAAATGAGTGGGGAAAAAAAAAAGTTCATATCAAAGTTAAAGTCAAATATTTGTTAAAAGATAAATTGATTCAAAGATATTTCACTCAACAACATGGCAACTTAGTGCTGAGAGTTAAAAGCAATAAAGAACATTTATATCTATACCTCAAATGGTTATGACCTTCCCATATTTACTACTGCACAATAAGTAAAGTAAAGTTCCCTTTTCAGACCTTGTGGTCTATAGGGCAGAAGATGTATAGGTCATCTGTTTCTGTGGCCTACAGTTAAGGAGGATGTCATGTAACTAGCACAACCACCAACCGCCTTTACTTTTCCCCAACTAATGTCAGGTACCCATAAGAGCTGGGTGTACTCAGAGGCGCACAAGAATCCTGAAATAAAAATCCCAGACCCCAGGCTCAGAAGCCAAGCGCTTTACCGCTCTGCAAGTGCACCTCATTACTACTGCACAATAAATAAACAGTAACATTGCCTATCAAATATTACAGAAAAAAAAAGGGATACTGAATAAATATAATCATAGAAAAACAATAAATGAATAAAAATCTATTTACCGAGGTATCTGAAGAAGCTTTTGATGACTCCCCCTTTGGTTTCTTGCTGCTACATCCATCTTTTAATTTTTTTGGTCTAACAGATTTAATAGAATGAATTTTTTTGTTAACAAAAAACTGAAGAAATGAAAGAATTATTAGGTATGTTTTTGTTTTAGTTTCTAACTCAGCAGTTATCAAACTATTCCAAAGGCTCATATTTCAATTAAAAGCACAAAATATCATATAAATGAGTTTTAAAAACCTTAAAAATCAAATAAAAAGGTAAAAATACTACTAACTGATTAGATTATGATAGGTGAGCAGAGACAGTAACAGTGAAGCAGAGTTGTCCATATATTGTGCAGATGAGAGAAGGAGAGTTAAAAGTTGGGTTTGGCTATTTTTTTTTTCAGAAGTACTTGATTCATTCAAACTACCAATAATAGCAGTTTTGTTTTCTCAAGGCTCTGCTGGAATATTAGCACCTTGTTTAAAAACTAGATGCAAACAAATCAAGTTGAATGCTGGGACAGGAAGATAAATATTTCACACAAATACACTTTGTGGATGTTTTAGGTGTATATGACTCTAAAATGTATGTAACATATAATTTCAAAAGTAAATTTAAGACAAATAAGTCCATAGATTAAGAAAGAATGTAAAAAGTGAATCTATCCAAAAGACTAGATAGACTAGTGAGGAAACTTTTATTATTCAGCTGTCCTACTCATCTCTATATGTATTATAGGTGCTAGTATGCAACTTAGTTACAACATTTTTTACAGCACATATAGTACTGAGCTCACTATATAGAAGAGACTAGATATTTATAAATCAGTTACCTCCCTCGACCTTTCTTAGATGTCGGTTCTGCATCATTAACAGGGGCATCTGCACTGTTGTCTTCCACTTGATGGTCTGGGACATTAGCCACTAAATGACGAAGAAAATCAAACTGCTTGTTTGTTTCAATTGTTTGTTTTCTTAAAAAGTAAAAAAAAAAAAAAAAATTAAAGAAAGACATTTAGGAAACTATAATGACAATATGTCATATAGTTTCAAAGGTTGTTTTGGTTTTGCTACCGACATGTTAAGAGGTGAAGTCAGGTGATGCCTCTAAAGAACTTTGGGCAGGAGCTCATCAGCATAGCAAAACCATTCCTTAAAGAGAGAGACCACTCTCCTTTCAGACAAGCCTTTTAGGTGAAGACAAGAAGAATGACAAAAGAACAGCCCAAGATCTCTTTATCTAAAGCCCACCAATTTGCCTTTAAACAGAAGACAGTCTGAGTGATTCTATTGTCTCTTGAGGGGCCATGCATACAGATAAATATCTTGTGCCAGATAAAGTCTTTATTTTTCTATTTAAAAAAAAAACAACCTCATAACATAATAATAATGAAGCTCTTTAAGATCAACACCAGCAACTGGGAAGAGGTGGCACAAGATAGATCCACTTGGAGAGAGAGCATAAAGAGGGGGTCTTTGATTGCAGATGCCATACACAACAGAAGCAGAAAGAAGGGTGAAAGTGCAACGGCGCCTGGTGACTACATATGCCCAACCTGCGATCGCAGCTGTGTATCAAGGATCAAGGACACGTGTGCAGGATGGAGGACCACCGCATCCCAAAACGTCTCATGTATGGCCAATTAAGAGAAGGCAAGCGCTCGCAAGGTGGTCAAAAAAAGCGCTACAAAGACACCCTCAAAGCTTCTCTAAAGGAGTTCAACATTGACCCAGGCACCTGGGAGACAGAGGCACATGACAGAGCATCATGGCGCCGCGCTGTGAGATCCGGCGCACAGGTCGCTGAGGAAAAAAGAACAACGCTTGCGAAAGAAAAACGCCAGAGAAGGAAAGCAAGGCAAACGACACTAGCTCCAGCTGGAATTACCTGCCCAGAGTGCGGCCGAACATTCCGGGCTCGCATAGGTCTCACCAGCCACATGAGGAGGCACAAAACCCCAGTGCAAAGCCCTCAGCCCACTGGATGACAAAGTGGTCATCATCGAACACGATGGACGAACTATATATATATGTATCAAGGATCGGCCTCTTTAGTCACACAAGAGCTTGCAAGGGGAAAAGATCGCCTCTAGAGACGTAAAATGCCACAAAATGCCACAGAATTAATGAATGAATAAAAAAAATCTTAAAATATTAATATTAGGTATTCTGATTTTTAAATGCATTTTTTTATATAAAATGTAAATGGAAGTTTGCATGGTACTAACATATTTTGTAAGGGATTTTAAATTTGTTTAAGAGATATTTAACAACCCAAAAAAACTAGTTTATAAAATAGCAGTGTTAAAATGGGAATGTAAAACATTTTTTAAAGTTTCAAGAATATTTGTCTTTACCTAAGAAATATTACATTTAAAACCATAAAAGTATTTTATCAAGATTAAACAGTTTAATTATAAATATATATATATATAAAATATTCTTACATATGTGATGATGACAGAGTTTTGGCATTTCTGGCAATTGTTGTTTTAGCAGTTTCAGTTATCAGAGATTCAATAAACATCTCCAAGGCTCTAGCTAAAATGTAATTAAGAAATAATTGAACAAGAAACATGGTCATAGTATCACATGCACATTCCAGACATATATTAATGAGAGTGATGGGTTAAATTATCAATGATTAAAAACATAACTTATAAGCATCTCAAGTTGGAATCATGAAGGGTCAGGATTATTTTTCTGGGATATTAAGAGGGCACTGAGTGTACCGAAAAAAAAATTCTGAGTAAAGTTAGTCACTGTGCATTATGGTGAACCAAAGGCTAGTAAATATGTGACTCTTAAATATATTATTTTAGTGCTATTAGCACCCAGGTATTCAACAAAAGCTTTTACTATTTCATATTATATTGTTCAACAACACCTAATGGTAAGTTGTTAGATCAAAAAAGATTTTGAATAGATTCTTTCTCAAATTTAACATTGACCAGCACAACAAAGGATACAGATAATGACAGGAACAGCAGCAGCAACCTTTCCGACATCTTCATCTGTTTGCATAATTTTCTTTATCCTTGCCTATAATAGGTTAAAAACAAAATCCATATTATAACAATATACCATTTTTAAAAATCATGCAATAATATTTTACACATTCCTACTAAATTTCAATGAATGTATGTTTAGATAGGTAGCCCAAATAACCCGGAAATGCGGAAGTAAAAAATGACCAATAAAGTTGAGATTGCGTAATTGACTTTTTTTTTTTACATAGGCCGCACTTGGAAATTTATTACATTTTTGAAGGAAACGTGAGAAGATTTAAACTTGTGTTATCGATTACTTTAGACAATGGCCTAAATAATGCTTAATGACATGTTTTTTTTTTAAAGTTATTTATAATTTACATTTATTATCAAAAATACCCCTTTTTTGTTTTTACATATACAGAGTCCAGGAGAATGGTAGTTCTACCAAATTTTTTTCTACGCTAGATATCATGCCTGGCTATAATTCTACCAAGTTTTATCGCAATATATTACCCGCATCATATCGAAAAGTTGAAAAATACAGTTAGCATTGTGGGCTATGGGATTTTCCAGTTTTTGATAAATTAAGCGAGAGGTGTGTCTTGCGAGTTAAGTGAGAGAGAGGGATCATCTCTGTAAGTCCATATCAGCCAATGCTACTTCAAAACGTCACAAAAAAAATCATAACTTTCTAACTGTTAATCATACAGTCATAACTTATACACCATTGGAAAGTTCTTTTAAAATTTAAAGTATTTTAATGATGTACTAACGAAAAATAATTTTTTTAAAGATAAGTTTTTTATTTCAGCTCCCTATTTACCTATTTAGATATATATATAGATCTAGTCTAGATCTTATTATTCTTAAGTATACTTAAAAATTAAAATAAATAATTATCAGTATCAGTATGAGTTACTATGAGTATGATAATTTTGAAAATGTTAGTAAATTAATATTAATTAAGACAAGTAAAGACTAAAGTTAAAGTGAAAGTTGACTCAAGTCACTCATCATGAATCATAGAATGATCATGACTGAGACAAGTCAGTAAAAAGACTAGTTTAAAATTAAAAGTTATTAAAATTAGTAAGTCTAGACCAGACTCTAGATGAAATAGTCTAGATTCTAGATCTTCATTAGCCTAAGATAGAAAACAGCAATTACAGGTGGAAATCTGGCATTGTATTTCTTTTTCTTTGAAGTCCTTGAAGGAGACTTCGGCATCTCTTACACTTGTGAGTCTGTAAACAATAACAAAAGTATGCTAAGAAAAAGTTTTTTCTTGTAGAAAATTTCCGACACGGAAGTAAAACTTAGAAAACATGGATAGGATCTTGTATGTCTATGTAAATTTTTTAAAAGTTTTTCTTTTATATATACATTTTTTTAACAAATAAAAAGAAAATAACATGAGAATGACTTTTGTTATAAACAAAATTATAACTAGATATTAATTTAAAAATGACTCTATTCAGTGTACTGGACGTTTTGTTTAATATATATTTAAATTATATTATATAGTCAATCAGTCTATATTAATGAGTTTTGAGTTTTAATAAAGTAAATAACTACGAATTTTTAAGCTTATCCATTTTTTCTTCTCTCTCAGGGGAAAATACTCCCTTCTTCACCAGTTTTGTTCTGTTTGATCTACTAGATCTACTTTCAAAATTCTAAGACTAATCCTTACAAGAGTAAGCCAAGTAGATTGGATTGTAGTAATGTAGATCTAAATAAAATTGGTAAGTCTAGTCTAGAGTAGTACTAGTAGACCTACATTATTTATTTACTAACTTACTAGGATATTCTATTCTCTACGTCTATGACTAACACTTTTTCATGTTACTCAAGTTACTGCCACTGTCTGAACTTAGTTTACTTACTAGTTACTTAGACTGACTTAGTAAGTTAGACTACTTCGAGTTTACTCTAGAGTTAGATTTCACATTTGAATTGGAATTTGAATTAGAATTTAGATCTTGTACTTACTAGGTCTAGATCTAGATTGACTAGATTAGACCATTAGTTAGTATACTACACACTCAGTCTGTAGTATGACTCTAGTGACTCTAGATTAGTCGTCTAGTCTAGACTCACGCCAGCATCTAATTATCTATCTATCCTCATCTGTTCTACCTGAATTCGTACTTTTCGGTATGCCTCTTCTTTTTTTCTCTCTCTCTGTCTGCCTCTTCTTTTTTCTCTCTTGCTACACGTTCTGCCTTTCTAACCTTTTCCCGCTCTCTGAAGTCTGCTTCTTCTTTTTCCTTTTCTCTGGCTTTTTCTGCTTCTCTGACTTTTTCTCTCTCCAACTTTTCTGCCTCTCTAACTTTCTCTCACTCAAGGCGCTCAGCTTCCCTAATTCTCTCCTTCTCCAAATGTTCTGCTTCTGCTGAAATCATTTGCTGTACATAGGCGGTTAGTTCTTTGACGCGTAGTTCTAACTCTGTCTTGGCTTCATGAATCAACTATTTTCTAAATTCCTCTAGGTCGTAACCTGAAGCAGTCGCCATATCACCTATATGTACCTTTATCTCACTTACAGTGACGGGAATTTTCCGAAAATTTTCGGAATTCCAAAAATTTCTTCTGATCCGATTTTCAAGCAAAAAAAAAATCCAAAATTTTCCCGACATTTATTTTCGGAAAAAAAAAATTCAAATTTTTTTCCAATTTTATTATTTTTCCATTTTCGGAAAAATGCGACCGGTCTTTTGACACAGTTATAAGTTCCATTTTTAAAAGAAAACTCACCTGATCGTATTGTCTTGTTGATCTCAGTGTAGACTAGAGTGACTTAAGTGGTCTGAATCAGTCTAGATAGATATATTCTACATAAGATATATATCTAGTTTCTTTAATTTGAGAACTTTTCATGGTTTGTAGCCACCTTGAAAACTTGGAAAACACCTTGAATTTCATTATAAAATTCAAAGCCTAGTGTAAAGTAAAAAGAAACGGCGAAAAAAACTTTGATCTAAAGTTAATCTAAACTCTAGTTTTACGAAATTTACTACTGTAGAGTCAGTGAGGATAAAATCGCACACAGCCGTGAAAAGTCCGCGAATTTAGTGACTTAGATCTAGACTCTAGATTTACGTTAGAGTCAGTAAAGATAAATTCGCACACAGCTGTGAAAAGTCAGCGAATTTAGTGACTTTGATAGTTTCTAGATTTACGGTAGAGTCAGTGAAGACAAATCGCACACGGCTGTGAAAAGTCCGCGAATTTAGAGACTTAGATCTAGACTAGATTTACGGTAGAGTCAGTGAAGACAAATCGCACACTGTACTGCTGTGAAAAGTCCGGGAATTAAGTGACTTAGATCTAGAATTTAGATTTACGATAGAGTTAGTGAAGATAATTCGCACAGAGCCGCGAAAAGTCCGCGAATTTAGTGACTTATATAGACTCTAGATTTACGCTAAATCACTAGAATCTAGTTAACATAATTACTAACCCTGTGGAGCCGTGAAAAGTCCGCGAATTTTAGTGATTTATTGTTAAAATATAGAGTCTACTAGATTTACGATAGATTCAGTGAAGATAATTCGCACACAGCCGTGAAAAGTCCCCGAATTTTAGTGACCTGGATCTAGAGTCTAGATCTACTGTAGATTTAATCAAAATATTACCCAAACACAGCTGTGAAAAGTCCGTCAAAGTTATTTTGGCAGTGAAAGCCGTGGAAACTGCAAAGCCTATAGATCTAGTTGGAAAAGAAATTCTGCTTGAAAAAAAATGCAAATAGGTCTAATATCCCCCTCTCCAAATGTCATTATTTAGTAATCAAATGTCAATTAAATATACAAATAGTTGAAATAGGTTTACATATACTACAGGCTCTGTTGATGAGGAGGTTTTAAGTTCAGTTAATAAAAGTATAAAACAAATGCCCACCATTACTCTAGTATCTATGAGATACACATAGGATCTAAGAATATACCTTTCAGTAACAGAGAGAGAATACATATTATGAAGGCATCTCTAAGAAGGTTTCTTATTTTAAAACAATGGAATAATAAACATTTGTAATGTTCTTTAATAAATCTTTGAACAAAAATGGTTTTTGAGGTTTTGGAATGACAGTCAAGTTGTTACCTGATTAGAATATAACTGTCATTACATTTTCTGTGGACATACCACTCAGCTTATGACATTATTCTGTTCTGAGTGGGATGTTGTCACTAATTGATTTGATCAATGCATGATTTTGTGTATGTTGTGTCTGTTGTATTTATGTGTATGTTTCTGTTGTGTTGTCTTTATATAAGAAAAGAGTCCTTGTAATTAAAACAGATTTCCGTAAGGATCAATAAATCAGTCTTAGTCCTAGTCTTTACAATCTATCACACCAACGAACGAAGGGGGGGGGGTTAAGCACAATTTCAAAAATTTCCTAAAATTTTTGTAGAGTCTGTTCCCATCACTGCACTTATTCACTAACGTAGGATGTAACTATACCTCTTGTACCAACAAATATTACTCCGAAACTCCGATGGTTTTTCAAATATGAGTTATTGAAATATTTAAATTCTGCGTAAAAAGTTGTAATAGTAAACATTTTACCATTTTTTATTTAAATGCTTAGAAACATATAAAGATATCTATCTATATTTAATAAATTAGACAGTAAATTCTTGATATCTCCTAAAAAAATGGCTAAAAAACGGGGTTCTTTGAGACTTTGTTTTTTAGGTTAGGCCTTAGGCATACTTACGTCACTTCCATCAACAATACTGAAAAGGAAACTAGATTTAACCAATCATATTGCTTCATTCTTACAGTAGCTGTTAGGCTTAGTGACGGCCTAGTCCAGAGCTATGGTACAGTT
>JADKLZ010000104.1:5658749-5674379 GCA_021533235.1 Biomphalaria straminea
TAGATATCAGGTTCTCTAAGTGCAACAATGTCATGGGAGAAAAATTAATTCACTTCACTTTCATTTCCTAATCACAGAAAGTGACAGGATCAGTGATGTCATTAAAGATTAGATAATATAGGACCCATTTTTCACCTGTGAAAATCACAACAAGCAAACACTCATGTTCAAGACTGCATAATTAGATAAATTAATATTTTTAATTATTTAACAAAGTAAAATACAATTTCAAAACAAGCAAAATTGAATCAGAAATAATTTTTATTTACAAGGTATGCAGATGAAATAAATTGTATTACACAGTAATTATAAACGCAATGACAAAATGAAAACTTCAAACATTATTTACAATAAGTGCTAATGTATTAACAAACAATATTGGCTCAGAAGAACATATCAGGTTGACCCTAACCTGAATAAAAAAAAAATAAAGCCCCACCAGATATAAATATTGTACACATCTTTTCTGCCTTTTTAGTTGTATGGCATTAACATATTTCCAACTGTAATAAGAAACAAACAAATGCACCATTTACCTGTGCAAACTTAACTAACAATGTTAAGATAATATCCTTCTTATGTTCAATTATTCGCAAGCAAATAATAGTATAAATAAATACATCAACACATTGTATGTCTCAGGATTGTTGCAGAAAGCATACACTAGTTTGATTCATTTTACAAAATTAAGAATTGTGCAAGTCATTATGTTTTCTTAAGTATGTTTAGAATAAACAATACAATTTCTGAAATAAAACTATCTGGTACTGAAAAAGTAACAAAATTCAACTGCTGCGTCATCAGCAGTTACATAATTATTACTATTTTTACCGTTTGAGCACTGAATGTTCCTTATTTTGAATAACTTTGTATAACGTTTAGCTCTTGAGCTATAAAGGGGGAATGACCCTTGAAGGATTATTGGCACAACATGGCCTAAATTGTGCCGAAAAAATGTCGACAAAAACCAAAAAATATCAAATCAAAATGTAAATTAAAACTATACTGTATAGTATAGCTTTCAGGAGCTCACTAAATAAGGAAATTCACAGCTGCTGTGTTACATATATTTTTTTAATAATATACCTGGTATGGCAGATAATTAACATGTTTTATTACTATTGTCCAACACATGCAAAAAAGATTATGGTAAATAAAGTATTATAGCAAAGATCTCAGACCCTTAACTTAAACCAATGTGTAAGACAATTACATGACATTGATGCTCAATAGTAAGATCTCTATTTGATATTTGACATGCTAGTTTCTTCACTTATGCACAAACAACTTATTTATAATTGATTCAAGTGGAACACTAATGCAACTTTTTTAATTTCTAGTGAAATGACAATACATTAGTCCACACTTTGGAAAGAACAGAATACAAACTTGCCATTACTGATGAATGAATATAACAAACTTGAAAGTAAATATATTTAAACTCAAGCCAACCTAACCCAATGTTTCTACATTTACAAAACTTGTCATTTACTTTGAGTTACCAAATGAATCCATCTCAGACAGATCCTCATCAGCTAAATAGTAGTGCTAAGCAGATGAGGAAGAAAGCTATTTTATAGAGCTCAAAAGAAAAAAAAAATGCTTTCTCGAATAGCAAACTTTTTTTTCCATTCATAGCCTATTAATTTAAAAAAGAAATGCAATCAAGATGATTGGTTTCCATTTTGCATAAAGCCCAGAATGAAACATGATCTGGAACCATAAAGTGTACAATCAATTTTATTTTTTAAATAAAAGTAATTGTGACTTAACTTTTAAAAAATAATTTAAAAAACCAAAGCTGTCTTGGGACTAACCTTGAAGTAAAAAAAAAAACAAAGACTTTAATAATGTGCACTTAGATCCATGTCTTGTGTCAACAAAAAATATTACATATTAATATCAGCAACTTACACAAATGAACCTCACAAAATAGACTAACATTTGAACTGGGTAAAAAAAAAAGGCTGTGTGGGGAAGTCTATTGTCCAGCCTAGCCAGTGGATTTCTGTAGTTTACTTATCTATAGGATTCATGCATCTTTTAATAAATATGTTTTTCAGTAGGAAAAATGTTTAGAAGAACTTTTCCAAAGTATCTAGATATTTTATAAGAAATTGGATACATTACACTTTAATCAATCATTTCAATAGAGCTGTAAGTGAAAAATGATGAAAAGAATACACAGTTTATATACAATACCACTCCCTAGACCTATTAATAAAACTGTGATAAAATATCTGAGAGGCTTTTTTTTTCTTCTCTGAGGCATCTGACTGATAAATTTAAAATAATATGGTTGTGGACCTTAATTAAGATAGTTGTCATTATGGAGACGCCCAATTTTAACTTTTTTTTTAACCATCATTTTATTTTCAACATTGTTTCTCCCTACAAGACCTATATGAAAGTTCAGACCATTTTCATTTTTTTCAGATGTTAGGAAATTTTTTTAACAATTACAAAAATGTAGAACTGTTTATGGAAAGTTCCAGACTTGTAATTTTTATTTAGGGAAATTAGGGGAATCTTTTGAATGTTTGGTGTGTGCATGAACCCAAAGTCTAGAGAAAATAAAATCTATAGTCCAACTTGAGTGATAAAAAAAAAAAAAAGAAAGAAAGCGATATACATAGCACAGCTTCCATAACTGACCACTGATACATCTGAGCATAGCTATCATTGCTTTCCATGTTTGAAATGATTGCCTTAAAGTAAAGATACACACTCTATGTGTAGCTGATGAGTTTATACATTGATAAAACAAACAAGGCGAGACTAGCAGGGAACAACCTGATGCTGTACATTTGGTGTCTTCAATGCCACACACTCAGTTCTATCTAAAAAAAAAAAACAAAAAAAAACAGGTGTCTCATTAAATGAAAAGATCGTTCTTACTAACCAGCTATTAGCCTTATTTAAACCTTTAAACCCATATGAAATGAGGAATGTTCCGTGAACCCTGATCCAGAATATTAGTGAGGTGAAAAAAATCACATTAATAAAACCATTTCATGCTTGATTATTAAAAAGGCAGCTCTAATCTAGTGTGGGTTACAAATTTTGTAAGAAGCAGTGTTGACAGATTGTCAGGTCTTTCCTAACATGTCCAGAAATAAAACTGCATGCCCGTTAAAACAGAAAATGGAAAAACATTTCATGTAATCTACATGGACTATTTTTATTGTGCATTATAAATTAATGATAAAAATAGTTAAAATTCTTTTTAGTTGGGATCTACCAAACAATACTAGCGTGTTACGGATACCCACTAAAATTGACCAAAAATCGGGAACAAATTTTATAAGTAATAAATGACTGTAAGTACAAATACTATGGCCATAAAATAAGACAAATGTTTTAAACAATGTTTTTACTACACAACGCATAATGTCGACTATTCCTTGACAAAATTTACCAGTATTAACCTTTTTTATTTTTTTTGGACAAAATCATTAGATTAAAATTTCTATACATTCATTACCTGCCAAAGTAACTAGATGCATTGCTGTGGATATAAGCTCAGCCCCATCCTGGTGATTCTGGTGGAATGGTAACATATGCCAGAGCCTGACCAGCCCTGCAAATACAAATTAAAATATGCTGTTGTAATAAGTTACAAAAATGACCTCATAATCACTAAATGGTGAAATGTTTCAAATGACATCGACATTTTTCTACTTTTTTTTTAGATTTGTTAGCAATGTTCTTTACTTCATATGATATAATACATATATTCCCTGAAGTTACATTATATAATGAGTGATTTAATTTACATATTATATAATACCCTTATGTTACATAGTAGGATGAGTGATTTAATATACATAACTGATATACAACACCCAAATGATAATAGTAGGATGTGTGATTCAAAGTCAGTAAAGAAAAACCCTAAAAACTTTATGGAATTTAGAAAATAGAACGAGGACCAATGAATAATAACTCATAACAATTGTAACTTTGATAATAAGATAATAAAGACATTCAACAGAGAAAATTGGACCTACTGTGCACCAGGAATTTGATAAGCTGACTGTCCTCTTGAATCAAAGACCAATAAGCCATCATCTGATAAACTGGATACAAAGGTGTGCAAAATGTTAACTACTATTTTTATGGCTTTCTGACTTTCAATAAATTAGTTTCTATACCACGTAACATTAGAACCGATATTATTTACTAGTCATAATCTACTTGTTGGTAGCCAATTAGTAATGACAAAAGTCGAAAATATCTACAAACTCACCACTGATCACCATCCACTGAGCCTTGATCTGAGAATACTAACATGGTTTTTGAAGATCTGTCAACTCTAAAATAATGTAAAGAAAAGGATTTGTTAGAACATTACATCAAATATAGATAAGAAAAAGTTCTAGCATTCACTGAGTCTTAATCTCAGAATACTAACAAGGTTTTTGAAGACCTGTCAACTCTAAAATAAGGCAAAACAAAAGAATTTGTTACAATACATCAAATATAGATAAGAAAAAGTTCTAGCATTACTAGTGCCCACTTACTTTGCTTTAGCATGTGTGAGAATATGTGACTTCAGATTTGTCGACTGTGCAAACTTTTTATTGCATCCGTCAAAGGGACAAACATAGGGTCTGTCACCAGTGTGGATTCTGACATGTGTGCGAAGATTAAAGTCCAAAGAAAACCTTTTACCACATCCTTCAAATGTGCACTGGAAAATTTAAAAGTATATTTTTTAATAAATATTATTATTCTTTCTATAACCACCAAACATTTAAGCATGCCTATAACTACAGCTAGGCCCAATTCATGCAGACTAGATATCAAACCAAACTAAATTTTAAAAAACTAGAAAATGCATGCCCAAAAAGCAGATAGAATTGTGCAGCTCAATAGCAAATCTCATGTATTATATTCAAACTCAAACTAAAAAAAAAAATAAAAAATTTTCAATACTTTTTTTAATAATAGAAAAATATTTGTTAAATTCATTTTACTGTGATACCAATTATATTGATTATAATAAAATCTTTAAGGTATTTGGGGAAAAAAACAAGGAATGTGGGGGACCTGTTGAATTTAAACATTTTTAGCATTCTTTTCAGAGACGTGGTGGCTGAGTGGCGAAGCGCTTGGCTTCGGATCAGAGGTTTCGGTTTTTAATCCTGGCATTTGTTATTTCGGAATATTTGGGTGTTTCTGAGTCCACCCAGCTCTAATGGGTACCTGACATTAGATGGGGAAAGTAAAGATGTTTGGTCATTGCCTACAATTGCGAGGCCCTATTGAAAACAAATTTCGCAGAGCCCAGCCTGGGTAGGGATAAGGATAATAAGTGAATACTAAGATTTTGTATTAGAAAATAAATTAGTCTTTGCATTCTTATTCATTCTTTACTAAGTACAAATTTACTTTAAGAGCCTTGACTTGTGTGTAGCTAAGTCATAAAGTGTATCATCAAAATTAAAGCATAGATCACGCTCAATAGCAAGAATTGCCAACTTTTTAAATCTTTGTGAATTGTTGACATTAACAACCTCAGTTAGAGGTGAGAGAAGCTTCTTTCACCAGATGCCACAGTTACAGGTATTGGAGTGCAACAAAATAGTTTGGGAAAGAATTGTATCTTTCATTATTTGACAAATAAACTAAAATTTCTACCAGGGTTCCATTCTATCTGGCTATTCTCGCCCACATATATATATACTGACTAATCTGATGATGATGTCAATGCTTGCTCAAGGCTCACTGTAAAATTTTATGTCATCACAATGAAGGTTCTTGAAGCAATATTTATCCTGTAGTCATGTTCACCATTTCCAGATGTGAAGTTTTCCACAAATTTATCAGACTGCCTTTTCTTTTCACATTTGGCTGGAAAGACTGCAACAACTTTCTTTTTGTTTTATGCTGTAACAAAATTCTGAACAAGCCCATTAACTCTCAGTTTCCTTAGCCAAGTCATCAAGTTGTAGGTATCCACTGCAGTGCTCAAATCTACTGTTTAACCTTGTAGTCTTTTACTCACAAAATTGACTTGGAAGAGCAAGTCGTACCATAACACAAGTGACACTAACCATTTGTACTAGTTCAATGCTTCACTTTAGATTATTGCATTATTGGTTTCTTCAGCTAATTCATATAGTGCATCACAAATTTTAGGCAATCCATAATGAAGTACTTTTGTTTTTATTTAATGAAAGCTGAAAATGACAGGTATTTTTATTGCACTTAGGATTGGCATTTTTCCAATTGCTTGACACCCAAAATGATAAGTTAACCTATTTTTTCAGGAGGTTTTTTTTTAGTTTTCATATTTCCAAGGCTTTCTCATATATATTCCAATGTCAGGAGATTTCCAAGCACTTTAGGAAAATCAGGAAGCCACTGGATTTCTGCTATAAGTTATAGTGGTTTAATTTAATAATTTGCACCTGCAATTAGAGTGAGGCATATGAAAGTGCAGTGCCCACTGCATCAGCATAGGTTGCAGTGGCCTAAGAACAGTCCTGGCCCTTGTGCTGGTCACATAACACCCTGGCCGACCGTGATCCAAAAAAACAAATGACCTTTACATCATCTGCTCTATAGATCAGAGTGTCTAAAAGGGGAACTTTACTTTTTTTTTAGCATTCTTTTCATAGGAGGAGCTCATTTTAACTTCAACAAAATCTGTTGATTGAAACAGTTTAGCACACAAGTTTCACATGTTTAATTTAATTAATTTTACCTGAAAAGGTTTTTCTCCTGTGTGTACAAGCTGATGTCTTTTTAATTTGGAACTCTCAACAAAGGCTTTCCCACATTCTGCACACACATGAACTCTTGGACCGTGTGTGTGCAAGTGTTTGCGCATCGCTGAATTGTCCCGAAACATCTTATTACAGCCCTTGTACAAAAAAATATAAATAAATGTTAGGGAAAACAAAGCATTTATAATACTAAGTATTACGTGTAGGACGTAAGCATCTTCTTTTTTGAAGTAATGTCTGTAACATATAGATAACATAAATTATTTTGACAAACACACCTAAAAAAACATTTTAAAAACACTTTAAATACCTTGTGTGGACATGGGACTGTTCGTGGTACATCATCAGTAGGTTTCCTAGGCTTTATCCTGTCCCAACAAGAGAAAGAAAACAAAAAAAAAAACGACAAAACACCCAACCAAAGCAAATATCTAATGAAATATACTAAAATTGAAAAAAAAAAAAATCAAAATACTTTTTGCTGCAAGCCTATATTTAAAATATTTGGATGTTTAGGCTTTTTAACCAAATAAAACACTTTTTAAAAAAAATGTGTACAAAGACAAGTCAGTGAGATAAAATATTATCGTAAGTGAATGTTAGTGACCAGCAATAAACTATATACTATAAGCAGTAGTATTAATAGTATTAAGAGTGTTTATACAAGTATATAATTACAGCAAAACAGCCATTCAGAGAATATCTACCTTGCAAACTCTGCTAGCTGTTTAGGGTCACTTAAATCAAGGCCAGGTATTCCACCAGGTGGTAATTTCTTTCCTGTCATATACTCTGTGAAGTCTGCATCTGAATCACCAGCCACTGAGTCTTCATCGAGTTTAGATTGATCTTCTGTAAAATGTTACTAGTTTATTAGAAATTATTCTCTTTTTTTATGTCATTCCTCTTTGTTCTTACTTAACTAATTTAGCTGTAATAAAAACAAATTAAAAAGCTTTTTTGATCAAACATTTTTTTACCTTTCTAAAATGTATTTAAACATGTATTTATCTTCAGAAAAGCGGAACAGAAATACTGATTAACAAGCTTAATGTATCTAAACAGAAACAAGATTGTAAATTAAAAAAAAAAAAATTAAAGCAATAGAGAGAAAAAATTATTTAATGTGTTTACTTTTTTAAAAACTCTGCGTGCCCTTCAGAAATCAAAGGGAAAAAAAAGAATACATGATAAATCTAAGACTTGTATATCTAACTGACAAGTGACTTTTAGCATACAGTTTCAAGTGAAAAGAAACCTCCCACATCATAATCATGTTATGGGATAAGTATGAAATCCGACATTTGATTTTTTGAATGACTAGAACAACTTGAAATGTTAATCTAATCCAGAAATATAGATTCTAGTTCAATGATTTAAATATTTTACTAATATCATAAGTTACTTTGAAATCGGAATAATTTTGTCTTGTTTTTTATGCTAGGTCAATAAATTGGTTATCAGAAGATGTTTCAAACTGTGTTTCATTAAAGATGCAAGAAAAGATATGTGATTAAAGTTAATGACTAATAAGAAAAAGCCAATAATTAGCTGCTAATTTCATTTTTATAATTGTAACAAAAAAAATGTTTAATTAAATTATCATTTTTATGTCCAATCAATTTGACACCATTAATGACGCTCATAATACCATTGAGGAAAAGACAGAAAGATGAAGCAACTTAAACCAAAAAAAACAAAAAAAAAAAAAAAAAACTTGTAATGACATTAAACTCAATAATAAACAGTGTGTGTGTGCTTTGATGGAAGAAACAAAATCTGTTTGTGACAATCAGGTATTTTAAGTTTAAATTCTTGCAGTCAGGTGGATTTTATTATTTTCACTTATTATCCTTATTCCCACCTATACTAGGCCCTGCGCTATCAGTTCACACAGGGTCTTTCAATCGCTAGGACCAGCACTGTGTGGAGTTCTTCTTTGTAATATTTGCTTGTGAGAATGATTAAAAAAAAGGGATATAGTCACATTGTCTGAAAAATATAGATGATATACTTATTTTTATTGCTATTGTTTTAAAGCCTATAACTTACTTTTGTTTTACACTAAACACATTGATTTATAGTTTAAATTGTCATATTATATTTTTTTTACACTATAGTTTTGTAATGCTTTGTCCTCCTATTTATGTGCAGTTGTTAGGTGAACTAAAGTGTTAACTACCCAAACAATTTTGTTTTTAATGAAGACCGAAAAATAAAGAAAAAGCATGCAACTGAATAGTAGATACTCCTTGCTCTATAGACTCTATTGCTCCTTCATAATATAAATTGATGCAAGTAATTAGAACATTTGTTTTTAGGTGGGAAGGGTGGTTGAGAAACTAAGTGCTCTTGAACTTGGCTTGGCTACCTAGAAAGGGGCTCGAGGTTTGACACCCGGCTCGGGCAGAGTTGTGTTTACTGAGCGCTTAAAGGCAGCACGGAAAAACAACTCCTAGATACCCCCTCCCCCCACTGGTCCACAAATGAGATTGGATCAAAGCGCTCTGAGCATGCTATAAGCATGAAAATGGCGCTATATAAAAGCTATAAGCTATAATAATAATAATGGGAGAAATATATAACAAATAATGAATAGTCTTATACTTTTTGTACTTCCCTATCTGGAGTCAGTTGGACCTGCTTAGTATGCAAAATGTTTCTGCTATTAATTGCTCACTGATGACTAGTTAGAAACAGAATAAACAAACTGATTTTTTTTACTATTTTAAAATAAAATTTGTTTTTATAGGGAATCATTTGATAATCATAAAAATGGACTTAGATATACTTGATATAGATATATATTTGATATAGATTACAGACATACAAAAATAGATACATTTTTGATTTTAACTAATTAAAGAAATCCTGTCTTTCATTTTGTATTTTACTTATCTATATTTTTCAATTTAATATTATGATAATTATAGATCTACATTTACACTGCCTGACTAAGATCTAGTTATCTATTCATATTATAGAAAGATTAGACTTTAAGAATCATAGAATGCATTAGAAATTGTGTTCATTTCCTACTATTGCATGAAAGTTACAGGCATTCTTTATCTATAGAAAGCCTGGATTTCGTACTTTCCCGATAAATTTAAAATCTATAATATATACTATAGTATATAATTGCATAGATCTACCGACTTCCGTATAATTTCTACAACAGATGTCCGTCGATGTGCAGAACTCAGAACAATGATTGAATGAAATTTCATTAATGAAAATATTCACAGTTGAATCATGCTAAAAATCTAGATCTAGATCTAATCTAGTCGTGATAAACTAGAATTGTAGATCGGACTCGAAAAAAGATCATCTAAATAAGGTCCTAATATAGATCTCTAGCTAGATTAGATTTAGATCTATGTACTGAAGAATAACAAATGTTTGTAGGCAAGAAAAAGTGAAAGCGAAAGTAAACCAAAACATATTAACTGCGCATGCCAGTGGCCTCGTTTTTCATTGGCCTTATTTTTTTTTCTTTTACTTCATTTCCGCCCTATGTGCCGTTACGAATGGCTCCAAGGTTGTTCAAGGTCAAGACAAATACCACTTATATCATTAAACTAATACATCTATATAGGTGGCGAATTCTAAACCTAATATAACATAAACAATACTATTGCAAAACTAATAATAACTATCCAGTTTTTTCATAGGAAATGAAATACCATTCTACTACAAACAAATAACAAAATATATCGAATCATGACTACCACCATGTCAAAATGGCGGTCGGTAGCCATCTTCAATTTTCCCTCCGCCATTTTCACGAAGAATATGGCGGCGCCCATAGAATCATAATGGCCGACTTAGTTTCAAAACAAACCCAAATATGTTACAAAATTGTATAAAAATGATAAAATGTGTTAATAAAAGTACATGGCAAATATTACACATCAATATGGCACGGTCAAACACGCTGTTATCACCGGTGGTAGCATTCTAAAATCGACTAGGGTCTCACGGATGACAAAGAATGATTGATCAGGCTAGATCTACGACTACGTTTGGTTACTTTGTATTGTCTGGATCTTATTCTAAATTATATCTAAATCTAACGAAAATAAAGAATATTTATCAAATAAATAATGAAAGTTTGGTTTTAATATGAAAATACTTAGGTCTAGTTCAAAAAAAATCTTACCTGACGCCCACATTGTGACTGAAAATTCTCCTTCGAGTGTTTTTATCTGAACTTGTTTTTGTTCCCATTTCTTAACAGAAGTATCACCGAGCCCTAAATCATTTACACCAAGACTGCCTCCTTGAACAATATTTCTTGATTTTCCTTTTCTTTTTCCCTTTCCTTTTCTCATTGGAATTACTTCCTCTGTGGAAATTTCTATTTCAGGTGCTGGCACTGGTATTGAGTCCGAATAAACAAGATGAGGATCACCAACAACTTCTTCTCGAGTTTGTAAAATTATTTCTTCTCCTCCTGATTCAGGTAAAGGTTGTAAAGCAATCATCGGCTGTACAGAAACTTCATCTGATGTTTCGACTGTCTCTATCTTCATTTCTACTGGAATATCATCAACTTCTACTTCTTGTATCTCCACTTCGGAACCTATGACGGACGCCATTTTCTTTATTTAGTGAAGAGTTGTGCTGGTATCAAGGGTGTGGGTGGAGGGAAAAGGAAAAATTCGGCTCTTGTCGTCAATCTGTGTACTACGTAATTTTATTTGTTGTTAGAATTCGGCTGCCAATATAGGTATTTTTTTCTTAACATTTTCATGATTATGTGTTCTGAATAAAATAAAAACAATATAGTAAAATATTTTAACTTTTTATTTCAATTGGTTCAAAAGATTATCTTTTGTTTTAATGTTGTCTTTTGTTGTAAATGTACAGGATATCTCATCAAATTAGTATTTAAAACAAAAAATAGTCGAGAAAAAAGAATTCAAAATTGTGAAATGTAGGCTATTACTAATGGGTAAAATGTTAACAAACTGTTTAAATGTCTTATTTAAACAGTTTGAAATGATAATTAAACATGAATATGTCTCTTCCTAACATATTGAAGTAATCATACCAAAGCAATTGAGGTTATTCAAAAAGTGTTTGAAACCACATTTGTTATAAAATTACATCTAGATCTATCTATTTTTAAGCATATGTAATGATATGGGATTGTAAAATGGCTTGGGTACTGGGAAATCAAATTCACACCTGATTATTTTTGTTGACTTATAAATTCCCACAATTTAATACTTGTACCAAAATTATTGACCTATTTTATAACAATAAAACTATAGTCTACATGAAGTGCAACGTTTTGAAGTTGAAGCACACGGAGAAAGCTAATTAATTGTCGTTACCAGTGGGCTTAACACTCAAAGAAAAAATGATCTTTACTTATTTATATTATATTTAACATGAGAATCAAGTTTGTTAAAAATACAATCATAAACACATTTTTAGTAATAGAAAATTTTGAGATACGTTGTTACCTGTTACCTATCCCTTAGTCTGGTGGACCGTTGAGGCACCAAGCAAGACTTGTAGACCGTCTTCTTCCATTCCTCTCTATCCTTTGCCCTGTTTAGAACCTCTTTCAATGGTAGGCCCGTCCATTCTTTTATGTTGTCCTCCCACCGCTTTCTCTGTCTGCCTCTTTATCTTTTTCCTGGTACTGTTCCCTGAAGGAAGGTCTTTGCGAGCCCCGAAGATCTTGTTATATGGCCATACATTTTAAGCTTGCGTTTTTTTTCACAGTAGTTAGCATGTCATCATGGGGTCCGATCGCTGCAGTAACCCTGTCTCTAATCTACGTTAGAGGTCTGAAAATGGCAAAAAGAGCTTTGTTCAAATCTCTTTAGAGATGAACAACTAAAACAGGGCAACCCCTTACTCTCCCATTTTATTTGTACTACATGATTCCTAGATTTTATAGACCTAAAGGAATCCTACCTGCATTACACGATGAATTTTGGAATGGGAAGTAAATGGTGACACTTATAATTTTGTTTTAAAAACACCATTAAATAAATGTAAAGTAACATATATTATTTATATTAATAACTACTTATTTGCACAAACTGCGTAAATAGTGCAGACTAAAGAAAACGCCTGGTCTATATGGCATTCTCTTGGAGCAGTAGTCATGACGTGTTATATATATATATATATATATATAATAATTAGATAAAAACGGGACTGTTATTTGTTTGGTAATGCAGGCATAGGGCAGAATTTAGTATTGAGTACGACGAACATATTATATATATATATGGGTTGAAATTTTTCATTTTTTTTTTATATGAATAGGCCTATATCATTTTTTTTTGTGCGCTATTATAGTAGTGAGAGAAAAAAAAAGTAAAGTTCCCCTTTCAGACCTTCTATCTACACAGCGAATGATATAAAAGTCATCTGTTTCAGTGACCTATGTTAAAGGGTTTTATGTGGCTAGCACAACGACCAGCTGCGTTTACTTTTTCCCAAATGATATCAGCTACTATTAGAGTTGGGTTGGACTCAGAGGTGCCCCAGAGATCCTGAAATTAAATGTCACAGGATTCGAAAACTGGAACTCCGGGTTGTGAAGGTTATAATAGTAGTAATTATTAACAAATGGGTAACATGCGTGAAGCCGTGAGTGTCGGAGTTTCAAGATATGAGGCAAGAAGATTGACCGTAATGTAAAAACATAGATCTAAAAAGAAAGACTGAGAAAAGAAGCAATCGTAACTGCAGCAGACACAACCTGCTGGCTTTTTTTTAAAGCGAGGATTGGACTCCATAGCCATTTTCGAGTTCACAGGAAGTGAAAATGTTCTCATCTTCGACTATGATACCCTAGCTGGCTACGTATTGGATGAGTGGGGCAAAAGTAAATTGTATAAACACTATGGACTAGTTCTTGATTAGTCCTGTATCATATATACAGGCTGCGTGATTAAAAAAGAATGCACAAAAAACATTGCGCTATATTAAAAAAAATAATTGATACCTATAGCTGTACACAATTTAAGCGTTGAGTATAACTTTAAGTTTGTATTTCATGCTTTACAAGTGCTCACTAGCACCACCACCAGCTGCAAAGGCTACATCCATCAGACGCAAACATTCTTCCCAAACGCTCTTCAGGATGTCTGAGTTGGTTGCTGCTCTTATTTGATCTTTCATGTCATTAATAGTTACTGGAAACGGTAAAACAAAAACGTTGTATTTAACATACCCCAAAAGAAAAAAGTCATTGAACCTGTTAAGCGCAAAAAGCAAGGTCTTAAGTTTGACCCCATAGATTGGTTTACCGGTACCGAGCAGATGTTTTGGGGCAGTCGGTTTGTTCGTGGCGATGTATTGGAGTAGAGAATATTTGATTGATTTAGTCGCTGTGGTTGAGAGAGGTAATTGTTAGCGAATACATTAAGTACAATCTAGACATGGGCAAACTACTCGGTCAATGATACGATGGCATTCAGAACTATGTTCATGCAAGGAGTAGTGAAAATATCCAAAAGCAGACTTTATATCTGTTGCGCATCTTACAGACGTATAGCCTTGTATCAATGCCGAATGACGTTTCAGTCAGTTTCAGATATACATAATAATGGTGATATTTTCAAGAAGACTATCTATTTTTTTTTTCTTAAAAATCCCCCAGCAGGAGTGTTGGGGCTAAATTCAACTCTTTTGTTTGAGACACCTTGGAATGAGAAATACGAATTCATTCACGCTTTCAGTCATAACTTTGAGAAGATCTTAGACTGTTTGGCGAATCTTAAAATAAAGGCTGCAAGTGTAACCAAGTGCCTAAATTCTCTTCAAGTGTTTCTGATTTGTTGTCAGTTATATTTATCTGTTCTTGAACTAGTTTCCCATATGTTGAAATTTATTTATCTTAACGTAGTAGCCGCTTAAATTAACAGCACATAAAGAGTTCCATTGAAAAAAATCAAGAAACCAACTTGATCATGCCGAGGAGCACTTTAGGAATGGCATTCTGAGTAAGTCGAAACTCATCATCATCATCGTTCCTTTGTGTTCCTTGTGGAACATAGGGCCTCGACAAAAATACGCCACTCTCCACGGTCTCTTGCAAGTTTCTTGATGGCTTCCTGTCATCTCTGCTTCCTCCAGTATGCTGCGTCGCCATGTTCGTTTTGGTCTTCCTCTACGTCTTGTTCCTTGGGGGTTCCACTCTAAGGCCTGCCTAGCTCTGCTGCTGGTATCTTTTCTAAGGGTGTGACCAATCCATCTCCATTTCCTCTCTAAGATCTGCATCTCTATATTTTTCTGCCCACTCATCTCCCACAGTTTGGTATTTTCTAATTTGTCGTACCATTTTATTTTTAGGATATTTCTCAGGCATCTGTTGATGAAGGTTTGTACTTTTCTTGTTGTCACTTCAGTTGTTCGCCATGTTTCAGAACCATACAGTAGGATAGCCTTGACATTAGAGTTAAAGATTCTTATTTTTGTCTTGTTTGATATGTGAGGAGATTTCCAGGTTGGTTTTAGCTATATAAATGTCTGACGCGCTAGATTTATACGACGTTTAATGTCTTCATCAGTTCCACCTGTTACACTAACTACACTCCCAAGGTATATAAAATTTTCTACTTGGTCTATGGCTTGGGAATCCAGTTCTATGTCTCCAATTTGTTTGTTGTTTACTTTAAGTACTTTTGTTTTTTGGTGGTTTATTTTGAGGCCTACTCTTTTTCCTACTTCACTTAAGCTGTGATCTTTCCTTGCATATCCCGTTGTCTGTGTGATAATAAGGCTATGTCGTCAGCGAATTCCAGATCTTCCAGCTTTTTTGTGAAGGTCCATTGGATTCCTTTCCCTGAATTATGTAGGCTTCTTTTGTGACCCAATCCAATACTAGAAGAAACAGGAGTGGTGAAAGAAGACATCCCTGTTTGAC
>JADKLZ010000104.1:5693680-5703885 GCA_021533235.1 Biomphalaria straminea
GATCACTTTCCCCGTGACTTGCGTGCGTAATCGTCGAGCCGAACTGGCGTGTATTGTCACTGGTCACAGTTGACCTCTTGTACTGTGCTAAACTGGGGCGATTTGGGTAGGCTAAAACACACACACATAGCACTACCAACATCTGTGTCATCAGGTTTACAGCATTGTCCCCTCTTTAAATCTGTCCGTCCCGGACAGAATCAATTTCGTGGCGTGGGATGTGTAGTTTCATCGCTGCAGGTGGGGGTCGATCGGTGGGGGTGACCATGGGCTTGCCTCTTGCGTTAGACGAAGCCCTCAACGTCGCATTCAGCAAATGTCGCTTCCGTCGTCTTCTCCAGCTGACCTTCACCTGGTCGCACCGACATCGTGGTTGTAATGCCATGCACGTTGACCTCAGCAAACTTCGCCTTCTGTCTTTCTGTACCGAGGGCAGCCACTTTACACATGGGGAGGGACAGGATGCCAGGGCCGGTATCACCAGGATCATCGGCCCAACAGTCTGCTTCAAATGGCTTTCTCGAAGAGGACTTATGGGAGGGGTCTCAGGCTCAGAGGAGGGGAAACCATGGGACAAGTCACCATCTTCAGACTTGTATGCAGGACACGCCTGTGGGGCAGGTTGGTAACTCTCCACATGCAAAGGCTCATCACCCTCGGCATCAGGCTGCGCATCAGGGTTCATTCCACTAGTCTCAGTAGCGGAACAGTCGTCTGTTGGGTTGAGACCTTTTCGACCACTTTCTACTTGCAAGTGGGTCTCTGCTACGTCATCAGGTTTCTGTGGGCGTTCCTGATCATCACCAGGGTTTATCTCACTGGTCATGACCACTAGAAAAACATCAGCAGGTTCCAAACCTCGCCGGTAGCTTTCATCATGCAAATGTTCTTTAACAGCTGCATCAGGTTTGTACTCGTTGATGTAGTCGCAGCAATCTCCACATTTCTTCTCATGTGAGCTACTTTCGTACTGCTTGCTATTAGAGTCACAGGAGGCACCATCGTCACTAGCATGGCCACTGTAGCTGCGTATTTCGTGGCTCTGGGTTTCTACCACCTCGTTCAAAGTGTTCAGCTCGGGACTCGTCACTTCGTTCACTGAGGTGTACATCTGTTCAACCGTGGCACAGGTCTCGTTCTTCAACACATTCCGAAGGTCCGCCAACTTCTGCTCTATCAATGTGTTGAACAACTTCACTACATCGGGCTCTATCACGAACAGATAGGTGTCTGCATCTTCACCCTCTTCAGTCAGTTCTTCTCGGAGACGTGTCTGCAAGGTTTCCCTGTTTCCGACTGCCTTCAGCCCTCGCTCACGGAGTTCTCGTCTCAGTTCTTTCATTTCAAGCTCGCACAGCAGTTTCAGACGAGCCATAGTAGATCCGATTCCACTTCGACACCAGTGTTACGATCGTTCCTCTCTCTCTACTATCCAGACTCTCTGCAAACTCAATACAGCGAACTTCAAAGAACTTCACAACTCACAGGGCTCAAAAGTATCAGTGACATTTTAATTCAAATACATCACAAGTGGCAATCACATTAACACTGTCTTTACACAAACATAGCCTTGCTCCGGACTTGACACACCGTGCTGGTTCTGACTTCGCCACGTACAGGTCACATTGCGAGGTAACGTGAAGTCCCCCGACTCTGACACACTCGCTCTTATATAGTCTCTACTGGCCTTCTCGAACTTTCTTGACCAGTCCAGTTGATCACTTTCCCCGTGACTTGCGTGCGTAATCGTCGAGCCGAACTGGCGTGTATTGTCACTGGTCACAGTTGACCTCTTGTACTGTGCTAAACTGGGGCGATTTGGGTAGGCTAAAACACACACACATAGCACTACCAACATCTGTGTCATCAGGTTTACAGCAATATATAGGCCTATATACCCCTATATGATCGAATGTTAAATTAAACCGCTAAACTTTCCTATTTTATAGGGCTACCATATGCAAATCGGATTTATTAACAAATAAAAATGCTATACAAATGTGTCCGATAGATTAAACACTAGGCTTTAACTAGTTTAACAGTAAATATCGTAAAAAACATTTTTTAAATTAATGCAATAATTAAGCGATCCCTCTGAAAGTTTAACAAATTGTGCTATCACCCAGATCTATAATTTGTCCCAACTTTCAGCTCGATGTGATAGGCCGAATGAAAAATGTCAATAAAAAAATTATTCAATCCTTTTACTATCACGACTGGCGCAAGCAGACGATCATCGGACACCTACACAGGACGCGAATGAAAAAAGTTGGCAACTCAATGTTTGCTATATGGTATATTCTATAGAGATTAAATTTAATGTAAAATGTATTTAAAAAGAAGGTACGTTTTCATCGTTTAGAACAATTATACTTTGGCTCTAACGACCACCACCCCCTCCCTCCTCCCCCCCCCATTCCCAATAACAAGTTGGGGAAAGATGTGTCAGGCTACGGGTTTACAAAAAAGTTGACTACGATATCCAAGGAAACAAAATATTTCACATAAACCTCCTGTTAGACCATAGGCTTAATTATCTTCTGTTTTAAAGAAACGTCTTCAAAATACTTTTCCAATGATAGATTAAGAGAACACACACACACATATACACACACACACACCATTACGTGCATACTGGCACGTTCTAATCTAGAAACAAAAAATAGGAAAACAGTCGCTTAACGTTGTCTTGATACCACAAAGAGATAAAGTTAGAACCTCTGTACCTCTCTCCCCTCACTCTTCTTTCCATTCTGAGTAGCTCGGTCCAAGCTTGTCACAGGTAAATGTAGTCTGCTAAGTGTCACGTCTGTGTCTGCCCTACAGTGTAGAATGTAAGCCACCAAATCAGTCCTACTTGACAGTAGCATAATAGACGTAGGCCGAACTACCAAAGAAGCAGTCAGTATCTCGCCTCTATTTGATGGGAAACAACTGATAAAAAAAACATATTTGTTTTTAAACTACTATGACATCATGATGGCTGAGCGGTAAAGCGCTTGGATTTAAACCGGATTCCCGGGCTCGAATCCTGGTGAAGACTGTGATTTTTAATTTCGGGATCTTTGGGCGCCTCTTAGTCCACCCAGCTCTAATGGTTGTGCTAGCCACATGACACCCTCGTTAACCGTAGGCCACAGAAACAGACCTATAGATCACAAGGTCTGAAAGGGGGACTTTATGACATCAAATTAAGTTATTAAATAAAAATGATTAAAAAATGAAATACGCTAAAGCTTCTGCATGGAGCACTTTGAATAGTAAGTTATGCGTCTTAATTCTAAATCTATAAGCATGGCTAGCGGTATCTTCTACTTGAACTCTAGACCAGCAAAAGTGAATAATAGCTTCCTCTCACCGGCCTGAATGAGAACAGTATACTATGTTCTGTCCGGTGGGTGGGTCAGACTAGCGGCAAGAGGCCGCGTACACTAAGACCCCCGCCATTTTCCTTTTCTATACCAGGCTAACCGTGCAGGACACGCCATTTATGTAACGGGCCCTTGAGGAACAGCGCCTGGATTGTGACAATGTTGTGGGAGCTTTTTTACAACTCCGCGCAGTGAAATGAGGATGCTCTCGCACCCCCTTTAGGCATTCCCACGGGAGTCTTGTTTTGCTACCCTTTAGCCTAATCGTTTCCTCCTACGATCGTTTCCACCCGGGCGCCACTATGATGCAGGGTAGCATGCCCGGGCTAGCAGTATCTGGAAGGTCACTGTATGGAGGCAACGATGCCATACTTCTTACGGCCCAGTTTCTTGCCAAAGCTCTACGGGAGAAATAGTCCTTTGTGCTCTTCAAAAAAAAAAAATCCGGAGTTCATCTCAGGTCTTGATTTCCGTCTCAGGTCGAGACCATTCGTTATTAAAGGCTTGAACACTGACATGCAACGTCACAACATGTGGGCAGTTTGGACCAACAGCTTGTAGCCACGTCGTACAGACCTGTGACGTGGCAGTGACATTAAAGTACGCCTCAATCAAATACCACATTTGAATTGTGTATTTTTTTTTCCACCTTCATTTCACGCCTGCAAGAGAACAGTATTGATTGACTTCCTCCCCCCCCTCCCCAGGCTCATAAGTTGTACGCAACGCTCTGTAACAGGTGTTAGCTCTACAACTGCCGTGCAAATATCAGGAAGTCTTCCGTTACTTCGAAATAACCGAAACCTGGGAGGACATCGTAGGCTAAGTTTTTATTATACAGCATACATATTTTTTTTAAATACAGTATACTAGATCTATTCTTGTACTGTTGGGATGGTACTCGTTTAGTGAATCGTTGGCAGTGAGGAAAAGGCAGAAAAAAAAAAAAGAAAAGAAAAGTTCCCTTTTCACACCTAGCAGATGATTTCATCTGTTTCTTTGTACCACGGTTAAGGAGCACGTCTTCACCGAGATGCAAGCTAAGCGCTTAACTAACCACTCTGCCACCGTGCCCCTAAATTACGAAATGGAAAGAGAGAATATATTGGTTTTTGTTCTGATGGTCATTGGGTTTGAGCTCTGCAATGTCTAGCCTTGTCCACTGCCATCACTCGCCATCACTTAGCTCTGATATAATAATTTTTTTATTCTGAAGGAACATCAAAAACATATAAAACAAACAAAAAAGGGTAATATATGATTTTTTTTTTAGAATACCTCTATTCAATTCGTAACTTCGTGGAAACAAAAAACCTGGGTGGGTGAACCGATTATCGAAAACGGCTCTAATGATTTTTCTAGAAAATACCGTTGGAAAAGAATTACTAACTCATTTGTTTAACTTTTAAAACTGTAGTTTGACCTTTATAATCTATAAGTTAAGAAATACATAAATTTAAATTTTGTTAGAGATGGAGAAAATATTTCTCTTGAAAGGATTATAACCGACGTCTTCGGTATTTCCGCATTCATTAAAGATGTTAATAAATTAAAGTTCAGGAAAATTGAAATGTTTTTTTAAATTCGCTTGTTATAATAGGACATAACTTCTTATAATAAGACAGTAACTAATATATATCTCTCTGTATGAGGAATACATATCCCATGATTCATTGGTAAACGAGTAAGCCTATATGATTATGAACGATAGTCCATAATTCATTGGTAAACGAGTAAGCCTATATGATTATGAACGATAGTCCATAATTCATTGGTAAACGAGTAAGCCTATATGATTATGAACGACAGCTGAAGTCGAGCTGTGATATTACATAGACTAAGAACAACACCAGATGGTCCAGATGCCCATTGTGTTGATAGTTCTAAGATGAAGCATTGAGATGATTCAATTATATCCAGAAGTACATGTAAAGATCGATATATTGTTGCCCAGATGTCTATTGTTTCCTTTCTTAATAGAACGAAATGGAAGATTAATTTTTTTTTTAAGTATGAGAAAAGTAGTGATTCCGCTAAAGTACACACACACACACACAAAGATCAATAACACACCGCCGGCAGTTGCTGTTTACATAAATAGGTTTTTATTTCTTCAATGTGCTCTAGATTTCTAAAGCATTATTCTTACGCTGGTGTAATTTACTAGTGGCCCCCATATCGAAGGTTTCGAATTAACCGTAGATCCAGATCTATGTTTTATCGCGGTATCTATTAATGGAAACAATACATTTTCAGATGCGTGTTCAAATAGTGTTCAACTAAGGGCAAATAACCTTAGTTTGGTCATGAAACAAATCCTGTTACTTCTCTTGTTTGACATTCATTTTGACTCGGCGTCTGATCAGGAGGTCAAGACTTGCTACAACGGAACATCGTATCACACTATCACGCCTAGACTCACTTTACAATAACACACACTTCAAATACACAAAGTGACATAAACTTACACACACAGACACTTGCACATATATCTACTTGTTATCATACCATCTGAAAGCAAATACTTCACTTATGTGCCCTTATCTCTAAGGTCATAGACCTATTCAAAAGTACCCATTTATCTTTAATATGACGTTTTCAAAAAAAAAAAGTAGAATATGCCTCTATAAATATATGAATGAATGATTTTATTTCATACAATAGCGGGAGAAGAAAATCTTAGTACACCTGAACCTCACTTGTATATCACTGGCTGATAGGAAAGTATTGTCATTTCCTAACACAAAGCCACTGGCTATAAATGCTTATAGTTCGATTTATCCTGAGAATTCCATCCTTTTTTACGGAAGAAGGGGGGGTGGCAATGTGCATTTTAACCGCCGAATCGTATTCATAGGCAATTTTTACAAAGCTTCTTCTTCTTCTTCTTCTATCCAGCTTTATTGCTGCTGAGTTGTGAGCTCTTTTGCAGACCGTGCCAATGAAAAAAAAAGTGTGCAGTTATCTTCAGTTGTTTAGCACTGCCATAAAGGGTGTTGGTTATGTTGGGCTGTAGTGGAAGTAAGGTCTGCCTAAGGTGTAATAGGGAGGGGCATTCAAGGAGGATATGGTTTACAGTTTCATAAGGGCGGGCGCAGTGTCTGCAAAGAGGGAGATGTGTGGAGTTTATTTTGTTCAGATGGTAATTTAATAGAGGTGTGTCCTGTTCTTAGTTGGAAATTGTAGATTGTTCTTTGCTGGGGAGGAAGCTAATACTGTCCAGTTTGTTGGGCCTAGTCATTTCTTTGTAGGTACATGGCTCTGTCTGTGTTTCCTGATGCCCATTGGTTGAGCCATTCTTTGTGATTGTTGACTAGCATTGACCTTAAATCAAGTCACATTAGCCGTCGTTCATATAGTCTTACTCGTTTACAGATGGAATATATATTCATCAGACAGAGCGAACTGTATAAGTAACTGTCCAGTCATTACAAGAAAACAAAAGATAACAAGAAATACATTAAAGTTTCCTGAACTTAAATTGTAGGCCTACTGTAGGCCTAGTGTAGTGTGCAGCCCATAATGAGAAGACCACCCTACGTTGTTTTCCCCTTGACCGTTTATGCAATAGTGTTAGTTGCATGTTCAGTAGGATGGTAACACAATGGCATGGTTAGTCAAGCATGTAGGCCTACTTTACACTAACATAGTTATACAGGTCAAATGTTTCATAAAACTCCGCAATTTCGTTTCTATATCTTTCGTTATTACATCTAAATCTGAAATTCTAAATCTATTTTATTTAATATTTTAAATTTACTGGAATAAGTGAGATTTGCCTTTACATAATAATTGAAGTTCATATATTTTTTTTAAAAGTGCCCTTCTATTCTAAGGTTTTCATTCAAGGCAAAAATAGCCTACAAGCACACATAGGCTATTTTTTAGACACCCTTTTTTTAAATTTTATTGCAACAACGCTTATGTAAGAAACATCTTTCTTATTACTAATTTTAGTATGGATAAATATTTCTACAATGTTAAAAGAATTCGATCGAATCATAGGCATACAGTCGGATGATTAGCTAGGTCTAGAATAATCTAGATCAGTGATTCCCAAAGTGGTCCATATGGACCCCCAGGGGTCCACGAGGACTTCCAGGGGGTCCACGAAAGTGAAAAAAAAAAATTGGGGGTCCATGACATCCAAATGGGGGTCCACGAGAGTGGATCTCATTTAAGAAGGAATTGAGTTTAATATAAATCTCACAATAATAGAATCACCTTTATATCATACAAATATAGGCCTACATTATTTATACTTTATTATAGCTAGGCCATTATATATGTAATATATAATCGAAATGAAAAACATGTTTTAAATTTTAATACCTCATTTAAATAGCTCTATTTAATCTAGAGATTAATATTTAACATGGCTGAATCTAAATATAAAATAGGCGGTGGTGTTAATTTCAAATTTTTTTCTTCTTTTCTCGTATAACTTATATTGCCTATCTGTCTTTTATTTAACAACATTTTATGTAATGACACCATGAAACCACCTAAGCTGGAGGATCATTGGAGACAAAGCCACCCTGATAAGATTTGAAAAACTATTGAACACTCCATGATATAGTTGAGAAAAGATCTACAATTGACAAAATATTTGTTTTCAAATTTTAATAAAATATAATGGTTTGCTGTGTCTCAAAATACCTTGCAAAATTCTGAAAATGACATACAATTGGCGGAAAAAAATGATTTATTTAGCCAGCCGCCGAAGTTTTTAAAACTATTTTGTACACAAACCTGCATCTGATATTGCTAGAATTCTTCTAAGCAACAAATAGTTCAATATGTGAACCAAGTTATGCCTGTTATAAGGCATTGTTTTGGCACATGTTCGTTTATTTATGGATAAAGAATTTCACGACAAAATTTCGTTTTGTGAAAACTGATAATTGACAATAAAGTCGAACACATTAGATGTTTTGAAGGATTCGTTCGAAGAAAAAGCAAACCCTGTAACTATTATATCAGTAGCAACAAATGTAGTAGTAGTAGATCTTGATTGCAGGAATATCTTCAATTTGTCATCAACGCAGTTATGAGAAACAAAATACGCAATTACTTGCTCAAATGTGAAGAGAAAATGACAAGAACATTCATCAGTTGAATCACAAAGGAGAGGACCAAATACAGCAAAACTCATTCTCAGCACAAAGGAGTGCATGATGTGACTGACTTACTTGACTTGATCCTGTGTACTCCCAGGGGAGCATAGGGCCGCAACCACACCTATCCACCGAACTCGGTTCTGATCAGCTTTCTTCATCTGCTCCCATGTCATTCCAGTACCCTCAGCTTCACTGATGACTGACCTCTTCCAGGTTTGCTTGGGTCTGCACACTTTCCTCTTTCCTTGTGGATTCCAGTCAAGAGCCTGCCTTGCAACATTGGTAGCTGGTTTACGCAGGGTGTGTCCTATCCAGCGCCATTTTCGTTTTGTAATGTCTTGTGCTATGGGCTTTTGTCTAGTTTTTTTTTCCACAAATCGGTAGTGGTTATCTTTTCTGGCCACCTAATTCCTAATATCTGGCGTAGGCATCTGTTAACAAAAGTTTGGAGCTTTTCCATATTTGTTTTAGTGACTCTCCAAGTTTCTGAACCGTAAAGGAGAACAGACTTAACGTTAGTATTATAGATTCTTATCTTGTTATGTAGAGATACTGCCTTGGAGCGCCAGATTGTTTGAAGAGTTGATAAGGCAAACCTAGCTTTATTTATTCGAATTAGTATATCATCATCAGCTCCACCGTCTTTACTAACTCTGCTTCCGAGATAGGTGAAGTGGCCTGTATCAAGGGTGTAGCATGATTGGGTTCTCTTGTCTATTTTTGATGTATGTGTGAAAACTTGTTTCATTTAATTTAATAACTATATTTGCATAGTGTAGTTTTGTCTAGTTATAACTTTAACAAAAAGAAATGTAGGCTGTACAGCGTTAAGTATTTGAAATTGAACTTCATTACTTCCTTGTCAAACAAGAGAGTGTTAATATGCCATTTTTTATGATGCATTGCTCCTATTTCTTCTCTGTGGTTCTCATAGAGCTCATTAGTAATAATGATCTTAATTTTAAAATTATTTTTTCTCCATTGGAAATTATTTAAACAAAATGTGTAATTTGAAATTGATGAATTTTCACAAATTCAATATAACTTAAACAGGGGGTCCACGGAAAACCAGAAAACATGTTAAGGGGTCCACGAGACAAAAAAGTTTGGGAACCACTGGTCTAGATCAATCAACCACCCCCTTTAAAAAAAGATATGAATGGTTCGCGTTGATTCATTAATTTATTACAGTGTAGCTTAACTATATTTTGAAATTCATGATAAACTTTGAGTTTAACTTTAAAAAAAAAATTAGTTTAGTTCCCATCACGATGTATATGAATAATTGAATGACGCTTAGGACGTAATCATCTTCTATTTTAAAGTAACGTCTGTAACATATAAGATATATATCTGTGGTAAAAGGCTTGAGCACATTTGTTCTCCCACATTCATCTCGGTTCAAGTTGAAAGCTGATATCAAACAAAGGAAAACATTTGTAGGACGTAATCATCTTCTTTTTTGAAGTAACGTCTGTATTATATAAGATAAGATGTGATGGTATACGTTGAATGAGCCCCTTTTATAACTTGTCGGTCGCCGCTTTTAAGTTTAAAGCTAACAATAGATTAGGAGGCCTACTACAAAACCATTCTCTTTTCATAAGCGAATCGCTGGCACGTTGGCTATTGTGTTAACTTGAAGGGGGCTTTGTGATCCTTGACCTCTCGACTTCGAGTACGGTTCATTGTACTTTTTAAAGAAAAAATACAT
>JADKLZ010000104.1:5703895-5729042 GCA_021533235.1 Biomphalaria straminea
TTTAAAAATTAAACATTGAATTTACAATAATTTGTTGTCTTACTTTTCTTTTAAATAGACATTTCTGGATGATAGGCCTACTTTGTAGGCCAGTAGGTCATTATTTTGTTTCTCTAGTTCGGTTTTAATAATATTACAGCGCCAGAACTAAATACATATTATTTTTTATTTATACCTGTCTAGGTCTACTGTTTGCTTATGGGCGTCATCCATAAAGATAAACAAGTCCTAAAAAGGGAAGGGGGGGTGAGTCTTGAGGGTCAGACCAATGTGCACACATAAAAATTGGGAAGTGTCCCCATGTCAAAGGTGCCGAGTGTGCCCTGTATTTTAGCGCCTAAAAGATATCTGTGATAACTATATCCAGGGCCGGCCTTAGGCCACTGCAACATTCACTGTCACAGAAGGCCCCGCAATTTCTAATGTCCCGCGCTTATTGCAGGTGTAAATTATTAAATTAAACCATTATCATTTATAGGCCCATATGATAACATGATTTCCGCGGCATTCTAAAATCTCCTGAAAGTATTAAAATCTCCTGAAAATATGGACCAAAATTTTCATTTTGGGGTGCCTGTCCCACGCGCAATAAAAAAAATATTGCTAAGACGAATGCATTGTCTAATACAAATTTTAAGTCTTAATTTTGACATTTTGCATATTCCCGCTCAGACTGCTCAGACTAGGCCCCTTGCAACCCGTTTCGCATAAGGCCCGCAATATTTAGGACCGGCCCTGACCATATCTAATTGTAGATTGTAGAAGACGGTTAAAATGTTTATGCCATCGAAATGACATTTTATAAATATTAGGCTACCGCGCTCAGAATATAGCCTACATTAAATACATTATTATAAATTCTCTTAATCTTTATTTATTTATCACCCCCTACCCCCGATACGCTGATACTAATCAAGGTCCATTGTTCGAGAACGCCAAGTAGCCTAAATGTCGTCGTCCACATTGGTGTGTGTGCCTGGACAGTCCTGAAAAGGAAGGGGAGATAGTCTCGCCAATGTGCACATGAAACTGGTCAAACCAAAGATATCTTTTGTAAATCACGGTGTCCTATAGAAGCAAATTCTTTTATAGCTACTTATACTTGTCAAAGTCTATTGTCTGTGCCGTTGAAATGACATAGGAGGGAAGGGGATGAATGGATGGTCTGGCCAATGTGAGAGGGGAAAAGACGATGGTCGTCAAGACAACGTGGTTGCAATGAAACATTGGGAAGACGAGGAGTGGTAGTACCTATATTTTTTTTTTTCTATTAGGAGTTTGCACTGAACTACATAAATAGGTTCAAAAGCTGTTGTTCGCATTTGCGCTGACCTCTACTTCCTGTACAAGTAAACATGGCAGAACGACGCGTTATGCCCGATGATTTAAAGAATATTGAATTCGAAACAAGTGAAGATGTTGATGTCACACCCACCTTCGATCATATGGGCCTTCGCGAGGAATTACTTAGAGGAATATATGCTTATGGTATGAATATTTTTTGTCTTGTTTGTAGGCTTTAGACTTGACACTTTAGTTCATTTTTAGATTTTATTTTTATTTAAATTTAGGATTTAACGATTTTAGTCAGTTAATTTAGACAATTTAGTGACTAACTGTCACTAACCCGTCTTTTAGTTAGTTAAAAATAGACTAGACTATAAGACTAGTCAAGATTTAGAATTCTAGATCTACTCATCTAGAATAGATCTATAGTACTAATAGTAGAGTCTTGTATATGAGTGTTTCTCCAGTACTGGTGACATATTCAATCATATTGGTATTGGTTCACTAAAAAGTCTATAACTCAAAAACTTCTGATTAAAATGTCACAATTTTTTTTTCATTGCACATAGAAATGGTTTATTTATAAATTGTGATATTTTGAACTTGAAAGGTGAATAGTGGAATTTTAAAATTGTAGAAAATGTGTGAAATAGTGCACAAAATGGCCTCTTTTGATGTAACACGGAATACCTGGCTTAGGTTGAAGTAATATTCTACTAAAAGCAAGGATTATTGAAGAGACATTTTTGTAGAAATAGGTTAACAATATAATGATATTGCATTAACAATATCTTTTTATTTTATATTTACTTTGGTATTACTTAGGTGTCGCCGTAAAAAATGTGTCACAGGTGCATCACAGGGTGTCCCACTTAATTTGAAATTTTAAACCTTTATCAATTGTAAACAAAGTAAAGGATTCTGCTCCCAATTGTGTTTCTGTTACTAAAAGCATCAATGATTAATTTACATAGTGCAATTTTTCTTTAAAACTGTAAAATTAATTTTTTTTTTAGTAAAATAGGTCTTGGTGTCCCAGGTGATGCACCTCTGCACCGCTTGACAAAAAGGACAATATTTTTTTAAACAAAGTTATTAATGTGATGGGAATTACTTCATTGTATCTCTGATACTGCTTAGTACAAAATTAGGTCCATTTTCTTGGGAAAAGGCTACATAGTAATTAACAGGAGACATTAATAGACATGGTGTCCCACATTTTTTCACCGTAGCACCCGAAACACTGCATATTGAATCATACCAGAAAATCTCAGAGGTTAAGATATAAGTAGTTTTCTCACTAAAGTTTTGAATTATAATAAGAATTAAGCTTATTATTCTTAAGTTTGATCTTAAATACATGATGTATACTATTTTTTTATCTAAATAAAAATGTAAATCTTATTGTTTTATCATTGTTTGAGGTGCATCATGGGACACCGAACAAGTCTTGTTCTAGATATAGGTCAAATGTAGATTTAAATCTACTCTATATTTCAATTTATATGAAAATCTTGTTTTGGATCATGTACTTGGTGCATTGAAAGTCAGAAAGCTGCACCTTTTAGTCTATGATTAGGTCATGTTTGAGGCAGTAATGTCTAATATCTTTTTAAAGAATTTTTGAACACACACACACAAAGGCCTAATACATAAATTTGTGGTTATAGAAACCTATTTTGTGAATCACTAATACAAGAATACTTGGTAAGTAATGTATTTAGAGACTTTAATTTTTTTTTATTACAGCATGTATTAACAAAAAAAACAATATATTTCATATTGGTGTCCCGTTGTAGCACCCGCAACATCTTATAATATAATAATAATGTTATAATAAATGCTTGAATTATCATTGAGATATTGCAGCAAATAACAGCCTATATATTTAGCTATAATGCAAATATAGCATAAATTCTATTTTCTTATAAAAAATCTTATTTAAAAAACTTTTACCAGTAGTGTCACAGGTGCTACGGTGTCCCATTTTTTAAATTGAGCGCAAACATAACCTAAGTGCTCAAAAACTTCAATTTCTCTATCTAGCTGCTTAATACAATAGAAACATTCAAATTATACTAAAAAAGCAAGCAAATAAACAGTTAGTTGTACTTTAATCATCAAAGGTGTCCCAGTGATGCACCTGAAATGCTAAAGTGGGTACCCCCGTTTGCCAGCTATGCCGAGGAAATGTACATAGTCCTATTCATTTTCTATTGATAAATTCTTAAAGTATAATGGCTGAAGAAGTGAATACACTTAAAATGAAACCAAAAACTTCCACTTTAATTTTTGGCCTAATGTGACACATTTTGATACCAGTACTGGAGAAACACTCATATATAATATGGCACAGCCACAGCTCATCCGATTCTCCTTCAGTAAACAAGTCTCTTTTTTTGCTTTTATTATTTTTTTTAACTCATTTGTTTTTATGTTTGGAGCTAAAAACGACATATATATAGCTATGTCACACTATGTGAAATCCTGCAAATTCTCATGTCCAAAAATACCGTAGAATCTTGAGAGGGGGGTTTCCTTACTTCTAACATAGTACTATATAGTACATAGGTCTTAGTTTGAAATCGATTATGCTCAGTATATCATATGTAAAGATATCATTGCCTAAAGAAGTGAATCCGATTACTTGTGTTTTGATGATGAAGAAAATTTTTGTTTATGAAAATTTTTTGAAAAATAAAATATTTATATTAATGTTTTGCATTGAAAGTATAATAATTTTTATTTTTACTGATACTCATTAATGGTAAGTCGTCAAGTGTTGAAATTTTTCCTGCTAATAGTACATGTGTCTGGCTATATTCCTACCAATTTTCAGATCGATCTATTGCTAGCATCGTCCAAACTAAAAAAAAAAATATTGCACTGACCCCAATGGACTTTTCCAGTTTTTTTTTTCATAGAATCTAAGATATCGTGAGTCAACAACAAGTGAAATTATAATCTTGTAGCAGATATTATTAGCTATATATTTAAATACGTTTTAAAGATTTTGTACCTTGCGATTTTTTTAAAAACGCATTTGAAAAAAATTTTATTTTTTTTTGCCTTCACATCACCGCCATTTTGTTCACGCCTCTCTGACATTTCATGTAGATCTAGACCCGATGATTTGTTTATTTCATCGATATTTGCATTTTAAACAACTAAATTTCATAAATATAAATTAAATCCGATTTGTGAGCTAGAAATTTACTACGAATGCTCGATCAACTATTAAATTTCTTATTTAATAAGTAGACTTTTTCCTCCACGAATCTCAATTCCAATTTTTTTACTTTTACTTTTTAAGCGGTGGGTGTGTCCAGTCAGTTCTCGCGAAAGCCCTCTTGTTTTCGTTTGTCTGTGACAACCAGTGTTAGTGCAAAACGACACAAAAAAAAAATTCATAACTTTCTAACTGTTAAACATACAGTCATAATTTATACACCATTGGAAAGTTCTTTTAAAGTATTTTAACGATGTACTAACGAAAAATTGTTTTTTCAAAGATAATTTTTTTTTATTTCACCTCCCTACATATCAGGACTGCAAATGTCCAATTTTAAATAAGTTCCTTTATAATCATACTTTATGCCTTTATTTTTGTTCCACTTTTCCAAAGCAGAGGGCAGTTTTTGAGATTTTCGGAAACCATGTATGTAAAGCTATTGTTTTACCTCCCTGGGCAATTCTCTTACCAATAATGCCATATAAGGGATGAAGAAAAAAATAGAAATTTATTAGCAATTGCATAGTGAATAGTGGTGTTTATTGACGGTGTTCACCGTGCGCTAAAGAAGAAAGCACAAAAACTGCGTTCCGCATAGGAGCATGAAGTGACCTACTGTAATTTTAAATAAAATCTTGACTATGAGTGGTAATTCAAAGAAACACTGCTATTTTTATAGTCCTTTAGTTGCAGAATAAGAATCTGCTTTCAGTTTTTTTTGTAAGTTAAACCTTGATGAAATTAAAAAAAAAAATTTGACCTAGTTCCCAAAGTCGGTGTGCCTTATATAAGAATCTACTATAGATCTAGTGACTTAGACTAGAGTAGATCTAGATTTACTCTTAGTCTTTACTTTTACTACTTTTAGTTTTAGCACTTTTTGACTTTTCAAGACTTTTGCCTTTGGCTTGGCTTTACTAAACTTTTACACTTGATTTTGATTACGTTAATTGACTCACTGTCTTGTGAACTTATGACAACTTATGATCACTTTTAATTTTAAGTCTTTACTGTGACATAAACTATTAATTAACTAACTAGAGTAGAGACTTCAGTGACTTTAGTCTTAGTTTAGTCACTTTGTATTTTTTTAGTTAACTAAATTATTTAAATTAACTCAAATTTAAGAATTAGAATCTAATCTACTTATCTAGAATTATCAGACTAAAATTAAGTGTTGCAGATCTAGATCTGCTTGATTTTGATTTTTGATCTACTATTAATTAATTAGAGTACTATCTAGCTAGAATGTGACATTGTCAATTGTCTAGAAATTAGTCTAGAATAGTCTAGATCTGGTAGTGTAGTCACTATACTTGTCAGCAAGTCACGACTAGTGTTACTGTAGTCTACTACTTAGTGAAGTCTACTCAAGATTACTGACTGTACTTAACTCAGTAACTGTGTCAGTGAGTGACTACTCAGTCTTTTCCACTTCTGACTACTCAGTACTGTCTTATTGTCTACAGTCACTCTGTCTGGAGTCTTAAGTCTAGAGTCGAGATCTTAATTTAGTCAATTTTAGTGTTAGTCAGAATAGTTCACTGTTTCTAGATCTAATGTTAGTCTAAGAAGTGATTAGTGTTTTTATATTAGTCTAGTGTCTATAGACTAGATATCTACAATCTAGAGTCTATGTCTTCTCTCACCACTGTCACCAATCAGTGTCTTTGTCATTCTGAATCTCATGACTAGATTGACAAGATATTATTATTAGTAGATTAGATCTGTTTATATATATTAGAGTCTAGATAAGATAAAAGATCTAAATATGTAAATTCCAGATTCTGATCTGATTACATTGATTGATAGCATAAAAAAACAATGATGATATATTATATATAATTAAGACAAGATTCTAAATCAAGTCTATTTTTAAATATTATCTAGATAACTCACACCTTTTTTGTCACCATATATCTGAGGAGTCTCTAGTCTCTAGAAACTAGACTAGATTTAGAAATAGATCTAGATCTAGTAGTAGGCAGTTTGACAAAATTGCAAATTGACATGGAGATTAGTAAATATACACTAGAAATAGATCTAGATATCTCAAATTTAGATTTAGAGATGTAGATAGATCTTGAATTATAGATCTTCTAATTCTACTGTTTACATTTAACATTGTAGGGCTAGTTTAATATTTACCCTAGTCCTAGATACTAGATCATTAGAATAGAAGAGCCAGTGGAAACATTTGTTTTATCTAACGTTTTATAATAATCCAAAATTGACTAAAATGTTATGTTCTGTGACTTGGTTTACTTTAATGAGGGCCAAGGCTCTTTCCAGCTGGTGACATTGTGCCAAACAGCCTCATTTTGTAACTATACAAGTCAGAACAGTAAATGTGTAAAATACAAAAATCCTGTTATAGATTATAAATTCTAGTAGTTTGCAACTGTCATTTTTAAAACTTACAAATTTGTAAGATGTAGATCTATCTGTTGGCATTGAAGCTATATTATTCTAACATATGTACATATTGTATATATATATTTTTTTTTTTTTAAAACTAATCATATGATTCTATTTTTTACATTTATTTATATTATTAATATTAGATCTAATCTATTAGATTAAAGTATTAGATGTTGAGGATTTTTAAAACCAGACTTCAGAGCCAGTGGGTTACAAGGTCACCTAGTGATTAACATCTTTACTTAAAACAAGCCAACACTTAATAATTAAGACATTCTCTAGAAACGTATTTAAATTAACATTTGATTGAGCACAATTATTGAAATATTAAGCAAAACTTTAAAACACTTAATTATAAAAAGCAAACTGCTGTTGTTTTGGACAGATGAAAATGGAAGAAAAGACCGTTTTCTAGCTTTCCTATTTGCCAATTTCAAACTGCTTCCTCTAGATATAGAGACTAGAATTTTGGCAAGCTCATATTTGAAATTTTATCAAAGGGTCTATTTGAATGGCATTTTAGTATTCTTAGCTCTAGAGAGATATATTATATATATACATTCCCATCTATCGCACTGGGCAAAACCAATCTTCCTTATCTACTAATACCACCTGGGCAAGATCTAGATAGTCTGTAGATCCAAATTTAGTAGTTCTAAGTTTCCTTTATTATCCTTTATACTTAGCAGTATCACCTTATGAGTGCATCTGGATTAATCATTTTTTTATTTTTTTTTGTGGGAGTGGGGCTTATTTATCATCATATTTTTTTTTTTTTTATTATGCTATCAGATCTTTGACTATCTTCCAAATTTTTTAAATGTTTATTTTTATCAAGTAAAATTACATAAAAGTAGTAAAAAAAAACTATTATTCTGATGTTATCAATAAAAAGCTCCAACCAAATTATTACTAGATCTTCTGTAAGCAAGAGATAAGCATTGGAATCTAGAATCTTATTGGGACAACCTATCTCACATGAGTGTAGTACTATAGCGTAGATCAGTATCTTATTGTGATATAACTTTCCTGACCTCAGCATTGGTGTCTGGTGGAAACCTTGGAGTCTACTTTCATTCCTAATAAAAAAAAGCCTTCCCAGTGTGCTAGGCTAGTATCACTGGCTACGACTAATTAATAATGTTCATCTTTTTCAATAGGTTTTGAGAAACCATCTGCCATCCAACAGAGAGCTGTCAAACCAGTTATAAAAGGAAGAGATGTGATTGCACAGTGAGTTTTTTTTTTTTTTTTTTTTTCATTTATTAATGCTAGGAATTTTAGGTAAAATCTTTTTTTTTTAGAAGTTGGTGATCAGTTGTTGGATAATTTTGGTCAGTTCTGTTTTAATACATATAATATACAAAATGATGAACATAATTCTGTTGTTTGTTTGATCAGAGCTCAATCTGGAACTGGTAAAACAGCCACATTCTCCATCTCTATTTTACAATGTTTGGACACTTCTATCCGGGAAACACAAGCTTTAGTGCTTTCACCTACAAGAGAGCTGGCAGTACAAATTCAGAAAGTAAGTATCTTTCAATTATGGAGGGAAAACTTTTTTGTTTGTGTTGCACATGTAAGAAGTTTTCATTATCTTATTCTCTGGTGGTGTAATATTACTTATAAAAACTTACATATTATATAATAGTTTCTAAACTAACATAGGTTTTTGTTGGAATTTTCTGAGATTAATAAATATAATGCAACTATACAGATAGTTATGATAACATTTTTTTTTATGTAAAGAATCAATTGGACTTTTTAAAACACTTTTTAAAAATAAAAATTTCTTCTTTTAATGCTACTGCTGCAGCTCTACTTTAGTTGACAATTCTGTCCCCTTTCCAACTACATATTTCTATTAGTAAGGGTAGATAACTGACTAGAATGTGAAAGGTGAAATGCAGAACAAAGTACACCTGAATTTCAAGAGCATTGTATATTTTTTAAAATATATTTTAAATGAATTTTATACTCAGTTAAATAAAAATGTCCAATTTTGAATGCTTCCCTTTTTTTTCTTGAATACTTTTTTTTTATTTCTTCCCCTCTTGATGACACTAAAGCTTTTTATAAGTCAATATGATTGTGTGTTGCCTAGGTTATTCTGGCTTTGGGTGACTACATGAGTGTCCAGTGCCATGCCTGCATCGGTGGGACCAATGTTGGTGAAGATATCAGAAAACTTGATTACGGCCAACATGTAGTGTCTGGAACTCCAGGCAGAGTCTTTGGTAAGTCAGTCATGTAAATGTCATTTATGTAGACATATTTTGATTATTTTCTAGTTGTAGATTTTCTGTGGCTGGATTGTGCAGTACTTGCATATGTTTTTATGGGTGCAGCGACATAAATTGTTGATTTAAATGGGATGGAGAACAGGGCATGGATCATTAACAATCATTTTCTGTTTATGAAAGAACTTAATTTTAACATTTATTTATATTAACAACTTAATTTCAATGATCATTTTATTTCAAATTGACAAAATTCATTACCGGTATATGTGTTTTACTATAATTAATTAAAACCTTTTTTTTTTTAAGATATGATAAAAAGACGCAATCTGCGCACTAGATCCATAAAGATGTTGGTACTGGATGAGGCTGACGAAATGCTCAAGAAAGGTGAGTGCTCAATTTAACTTGCACCGGAATTACAAATTTTTGTTTGCACTGCTGTCAACTTAATGTTCCTCCCATAGTATTGTTTGCAATGTTGTCAACTTATGTTCCTCCCATTGTATTGTTTGCAATGCTGTCAACTTAATGTTCCTCTCATTGTATTGTTTGCATCAGGGTTCAAGGAACAGATCTATGATGTGTACAGATACCTACCACCTGCCACACAAGTTGTTTTAATCTCTGCGACACTTCCTCATGAAATCCTGGAAATGACAAATAAATTTATGACTGATCCCATTCGAATTTTGGTCAAACGGTAAAAAAAAATGTGTTATTTTCTATTTATATTTATTTAACATATTGTTTCTGAATATTTTGAAAAACTGTGCATTTAAAAGTTTTCATTTCAAAGGTTTTTACAACTGTTGAGTAATTTATTCTATTTGAAATGTCTGTCATAAATTCATAACTTATACAGACATGCCTACCGTCCCGCATTATGCGGAACCGTCCCGCAAAATCATAAAGAAATCTCACATGTTCCGCCGTCCCGCACACGCGAGTTTTTGTTCCGCCAAGTCCGAATTCCGACAAAAAAAAATTGCCGTTTTTTCATTATTTATTAATAGTGCGAAATGAAAATACTGAATGCAAAATAAAATATATAGGTCTGTGTTTATTGTTTACATTTCATCAACTCCCGGACCGGGTGTGTCTAAATTTTAGATCTAGACTATGTAGTCACGTAGTGTTAGTACATAGATCTTGATCTGGTAGTCTAGATACTAAATCCATTTTTAGAATCTAGTAAGCGCTAATAAGCCAAATGCTCCATTCAAATCCCTTTCCTGACAATGAAACCAGATCTATATAGATCTGTATCCTAGAGTCTAGTACGTAGATTAGTTAGATCTAACAGTTTCTAGCTCAACTGAACTAGTTTCAACTAGAGTTGACTAGAGCTGGTTATTTAGTGTAGTCTACTTAAGAAAAGGAATGGATTTAAAAAAAACATATATCAAAAACGTAATTAAGATCTAGATCTAGGAATCCAGATATATCTCTAGATCTAGAAATAGACTTCTTCTTCTTCTTCTTCTAACCAGCTTTTTACTGCTGAGCTGTCAGCTCTTTTGCAGACTGTGCCAAGGAAAAATACTGTGCTGTTTTTTTCAGTTGCTCAGCACTGCCATAAAGGGTGTTGGTTATGTTGGGCTGTAGTGGTAGTAGGGTCTGCCTAAGGTGGATTAGGAGGGGGCATTCAAAAAGGATATGGTTTACAGTTTCATAAGGGTGGGAGCAGTGTCTACAAAGTGGGAGTTGTGTGGGTTTTATTTTATTGAGATGATAATTTAAATGTGGTGTATGTCCTGTTCTTAGTTGGAAGATTGTACATTGCTCTTTGCGGGGGAGGAAGTTAATACTGTCCAGTTTGTTAGGCATGTTCATTTCTTTGTACATGGCTCTGCCTGTGTTTCCTGTAGCCCATTGGTTAAGCCACTCCTCTTTGTAGTTGTTGATTAGCATTGACCTTAGGGTGAGGTAGTTGACAGGTCTATCTGGTTGTTCCATAGATGATCCTGCCTTTGAGAGCTTATCTGCCCTTTCATTTCCCATGACACCAATGTGTCCAGGGATCCACTGTAATATGATGTTGATGTTTAAATTGGTCATCATCTGGTGTATTATCATTTTTAGTGTTGTCAACTCTCTTGGGCTTTTTGTGGTGCTGCTGTTAAGTGCTTGAAGAGTGGATTGTGAGTCTGTAAAGACAACAATATCTGATGGTGCTTGTATTCCTTCATGTAATTTATTTTCGACTGTCTGCAAGGCTATGGTAATTGCCTCAATTTCAGCTTGGAAGTTTGAGCAGTAGTCGCCACAGGGTGCACTTATTTCAAAGTGTATGTTTTGGGGTTAGGGTTAGGGTTAGAAATAGACTTAGAATTTAGGTCTAATAGATACTAGTAAAGTTAGTAGAATTAGAAGATGCTACTCAATGCTAGATCTAGATTTCTAGAGATGTAATAAATTCACTATTTAGTTCTCAATAATATAAGTCTAATAGTAATAAGATTTAATAGTAATAGTAGAATTAGAAGATAATAGATTTAGACTTAGATTTCTAGAGATGTAATAAATTCATTTTTTTTTTTAGTTCTCAAGAAGTCCGTAGAAAAAGGCGTATATAGATCTATATCTAGAGATAAATATTAAGATCTTAGAGGACTTGTTAGATCTAAATTATTCTAGAACTAGAGACAAAATTTAGAGTGACTTGAGGAGAGGTCTAGCTATTCAAATTCAAGTAGATCTAGACTAGATTAGAATAATCTAGTCTAGTTACTAGATATAGTTCTAATTCTAGTAGTAACAAATACAAAATAGATAGACATTAGAATAAATTTATTTTCTTAGTTTGAATTATAATACTATTTACATTTATGTATTAGAAGCAAACCAGAATCTTTATTAAAGTAATGATTGAAGTTTTATTTATTGCGCGCAATACGGCTGCCAGACATAAGTTTACGCGCTTATGTTCCACATTGGGGCCCCAAATTCCACATTTTCAATCTGAGTGTTCCACATTCTGGGTATTGGGGGTAGGCATGTCTGCTTATATACAATTTATAACCATATTTAGCTTCTAGTTTTCCTTACATTACTGTATATGAAATTTAATTATATAAAGATTCTTAGTGATAAAAATATACAAGATTATTAATGTTGACAAAATGTACATTGCTCTCTGTCCTTCAGTGATGAGTTGACTTTGGAAGGCATCAAACAGTTCTTTGTCGCTGTAGAGAGAGAGGAATGGAAATTTGACACACTCTGTGATTTGTATGACACACTAACCATCACACAAGCCGTCATATTTTGCAATACAAAGAGAAAGGTGGACTGGCTGACAGACAAGATGAGAGAGGCCAACTTCACAGTGTCGTCCATGCATGGTGACATGCCACAAAAGGAAAGGGAGACAATTATGAAAGAGTTCAGATCAGGTGGCAGGTATGTTTATAAGTCATGAGGGAAAACTTTTCCTTTCTAAATAACTAAGACTGCTTTATTGATCCTTATGAAAATTTTTTTTCATATAAAGACAACACAACAGAAACATACACATAAATAGAACAAACACAACATTAAGAGTTCATTCAGCGATTACACACTGGCATCTTGATCCTTTTCATGTTTCCTGATCAACGAGTGGCGTTGTATATTACCTAATATAACTACGTATTTTAATTACTTTTGTATTCTTCTGCCATTTGTCTTATGAGTTGATCACAACATATTTTGAGCCTAAATAGTGCCTAATACAGTTAAGTTCTTTGTAATTAGCAGCTGTAATGTTTTCATAACACAAATCTTGTACAAAGTAAATTTCTATTAAAAATATTTGTATCTAACTTTAAATTGTGACTGTCATGTTCCTAAACATATTTTTTTCTTTCAGTCGTGTTTTGATAACTACAGACGTTTGGGCCAGAGGAATAGATGTCCAGCAAGTCTCACTAGTTATCAATTATGATCTCCCAAATAGCAGAGAGTTGTACATTCACAGGTGCGGCTTGAAAATCATTATAACTAAATGTTTGTAATCTAACTTGGGTAAAATTCTTGATGCATAAACGAAGAGATATAATTCATCTAAATCATAAAGAAAAGGAAATTATTGGAAGCTTTGTTAGAATTAATTGGTGGATTTCTTCTTTTTCTTATGTTAAGGATGACAAACCAGATCTAATGTATTAAAAGACATGGTTTAACATTGATCTAAATTCCATTACAGGATTGGCAGATCAGGTCGTTTTGGCCGTAAAGGTGTTGCAATCAATTTTGTCAAGAATGATGATATCAGGATTCTCAGAGACATTGAACAATACTACGCAACACAGATTGATGAGATGCCCATGAATGGTAAGTCCCATTGGTCTTAAAACCCATTTTAAGCCTGTTTAACACAGCAGGGATCTGGCAAGCTCTTCTTGTGAGATTTAAAAGGCCTTCAATTATTGTTATGTGTGTCAAGTCAAAGCTCTTATAGTTGTTAGTAAAGTATTTTACAAAACAAATTTGGATGTTACAGTGGAATTGTAGGGTTAAAAATGTGTACTTTAGATTTCAAGAACTATACCTGATAACCTAAACTCCACTGTTTTGCTGGAGATACCTATTTAAGTGAAGAAATAGAACAAAATTCCTCTTAGTGAAATAAAGACTTACTCCTCAACTTCCAGTCATGATAATATTGAAAACACACTACATATATACAATATAATTAAATTTCACAAGTACATATATGAAAGTAGTAGATATACAAAACAAGACATAATAAACTTATTTGAATAAGTCAACAACCTCCACTTGTTGTCTTTCCCTTGCTTATAGACTCATCCTAATCTTCGTTTCCAGTACAATGTAAATTCCACTGTCTATTATTAGAGTATGAGCAAGTCCAGAATTGTAAATATTTATCCAAACAATGAATATCTTCTACAACTAAATTTGCTGTAAATAACTTGAAACATTTCTTCACAGATTGATAAAAACAATTTTCTTGTCTTGTAGTCTTAGTTGTCAGCTCCAGGAAAAACTGCTATTGTCTTGGTGTTGTATAGACCTTTGAAATTACACACACAGATATGTTTTAGCATTTTCAAAGAATGCAGCTGGATATGAATAAGCAGAACTAAATTTTTAAAATGTTATTATATTAGATGTATCAGATGCTCAGTGTCTTCCCAAGTCATTCTGTTTTGTTTTAAAAACTAAGTGTGTTTATGGAATGGTCATACCATAAAGTTAAAAAAAATAAAATTTCTATGGCAATACTTGTTAATCTGCAACATTTCCTTGATTTTTATGCTTGAAAAACCTAATGTAGAATACAGTTAACCCTCAGGGAGTGCCTAAGAGTTCTGTATTATCTTTTAATGAATTAACCTGTTAAGATGTTTTTTCTACATGTTTATTGTCATTAGATTGCACACAGAATAAAAATGTATTTTGTCTTCAATAATTTGGGACTTTTCCCTTTTCTTTTTAGTTGCTGATTTGATCTGAGGCAGAACTCCTGATGAGATGAGGTGTTACCTAATGAATGCACAGACTTGATTAGAGAACTGAAGTGACAATGAATATTTCTGTTAGAACATTTCAATTCTTTTGGAGCTGCTTTGTATTGATGTAGAGCAGTGAGCTAGTTTCTGTTATAAAAAGAAATAGTTAAGGAACAAACATAACATCAAGTTATGATAGAAATACAATGATCCGTTTAACTCTTATTTCACAGAGAAGTTATTTGTTCCATTTGATATTCCTTGGCTAAGTTTATTTGATTTATATTGATTTAAACAGATGTGTATCTTATTGAAGTCAAACAGTTTATAAAAACTTTCTTTAGTTAGAAAAATTAATTCACTTTCTGTCTGAATAAAACTATTTATTCCTTAATGATATAGTTCTGTGCTCGTGTAATATAAAATGTTTGCAATGTCACTTTTAAATTACATTGTTTTAATAAATGTTTTTATTTTAAATTTATATCTGTGTTGATTTTGTCATTTGTGTTGGACAAAGTTGGGTGGTTTTAAAATTTAAGGAAGACTTTGTTTCTAAATATTAATGCAAAAATTGTGTTAATATTTTAAAATAAAACCAATGGTATCTTAGTATATGTTTTCTTAAATAGGCAAAATAATTATAAATAGCTAGCATTTGGTGTATCTGGTGTGTAAAGGAAGTGTTAAGCTAGGCTTTTTTCCAATGAATATGACATTTGTATGCATTCCTGTGGAATCAAATTTTCTAAGCTGTTCTTGTAGCACAAAATAATTTCACTATGGAGAATGTTTCAGACTTTCACTCTATGACTTCAGCAACTTACAACTTATTTCAAACAAATGGACAACCCCCAGATGTAATTGTCCATCTATAAATTATAGGCACTTGCAATTTTAGCTCCTTTTTTTTTAGTTGGCACCATTATGTCAAATTTAGTCTCCTTGCTCTTAATTTAATTTTGTTATACACAAAACTCTCCAATACAGGATTTTTAATATATTTTTTAAACTAGATATTTGAGTGCAGATAAAAGGTTAAATTTACACAAAAAAATATCTACTCAATTTCATACTGGTTTTCAGAAGCTTTAAGTAATGCCTCTTGTACCTTGAATCAGTGTTTTCAAAATCATAGTGTTCTGCAAGGCCTGACTAGGTGTGCCACAAACTACTGGAATAATTAACTAGTGGACCTACATTAGAATTTAACTCCATAAAATGCAGACAAAAATATTCTTGGTAACAAATAAAATTCTTTGACATCCACATGAGCTTTAAACTTCATTTTCATTTTTATGATGAAGTGTTCAGATTACCAATAGGCCTGTATGAGATGAGCTGCGTAGTGGCTTCTGAATCAGGGAGCTCTCCATATAGTTTTCTTTCTATTGGTGTGTTTTGGGGCCAGTATCTTGTGGGCTCTCATGGTAAAGAGAACAGTTTTGGAGGAAATGTTCAGCATTCTCTGGTGACACTTCACATGGGCAGATTTCACTGGTTCTGCTCTGAACTGATCTAAATTCTACTGCTCTAATTTTAAACAAAGATACAATAAAAGATCAACTATTAAATGATTTCTGTTTTTTTTCAGTTTCCTACACAATATTTGTGCAAAGCAGGATGTTTCAACAAAATGTTCTAAATTCTGCAAATGTGTGAAGTTTTCCTTTAAGGAAAATCTTTGGGAAATACAGACTTACTTAAAATATAGACTTCTAAAATGGAAAATAAGAGAATAGGCAATCACAGAAAAATCTCAAATTTTAATAAACAAAAAAACATTTGATATAACATAGTACTTTGTGTTAAGTAAATACATATAAATAATGAATACTTGGATATAAACAGATAGAAGACTAATTGAATTTCCAATTTTACCTGAAAGTAAAACCATAGAGTATATATGGTAAAACTTACAGCTTATACCAAATTAATGGGTTTATTTTGCTGTTTTTTTTTTTTTTTTTTAGTTTTTTTTTGGTTGCTCAAAATAAAGCACAATGCTTTTAAGTTTCTGACATTAAATGCATAATAGAATAGTATTGATCTATACTGTTTAGGTAGTTTATAGCCTTAAAAAAAGCAATTTTTATGATTTTATCAATTTTTATTGATATATCATTTAAACAGAGCGAGAATATTGAGTTTGAAGTCTATGATTTAAATTATAATCATATGCAGAGACAATAAAAAAAAATCAGTTTAATATATTTAGTTCTATTGAATATTTTTGTCAGCAAGACTTGTATTGAAATCCATATACACACTGTGACACTATATACATTCAAATGCATTGGCTTTAGAAGTAGCATACATGGTAGACAATACTACAGAAAGATAACAGAAATATTCCAACCCTCCAAACGTGGTGAATACTTCAGGGTCCAAATGAAAACTAAAAAGCGACTAAAGTTATAATGGCTAGTGCATTTGCAAGTAGAGCTACATACAAAATATCTAAATCTAGATTTAAAAATACATACATTAAATCTAGTTGACCATCATGCCCTGAGCTATATAAATCTATGTAACAAAATATTAGTCTATACTGTAGCTGTCATTTTGGACACAGGTATTAATGTTGTGACCATTAAATACTAATTGGTAAACAAACATAAAAAAACGAAGTTTATATTAAAACGCACTAAAAAGTAGAACATAATTTTGGCAGCGAAAAATCACAAACTAAACACGCCCAACGTTTTGATTTTTCACTACCAAAAATAGATTCTTCTACTTTCTACTTTTTAGTAGCGTTTTGTTTTTATTTTTTTTTTTTTACTTTTTAATATTTTCTCCTATCTAGTCAAACGTGTGCAATAATTTTTCGACCGCTGATGTGTTTAAGCGAGATCATTCGTAATAGAAAGCCTCAACACCGACCTGTGACGTCACAACATCAGGGCAGTGGGGACCAATAGCTCGTTGCCACGTCATACAGACCTGTAACAAGTTACTGGTTTAAGCTGCCCACATTTTACGACCGTATGCCACGTTGCAAGCCAGTTGTCATGTCTACTATCACGATTGGTCTCGATTTAAGTCACTGAGTCTATTTAATAGTTCATCCAAAAAGAAACAAGAAACATTCAGTGTGAAAATCCTCAAACAGATAATTTGTACTATTTGTCCTCAAAGTAACAGAAAGAACGTACTGTGTCACACTTAGGCCTTACCGTTTGCAAAGAAAATTCCCACCCCCCAAATTATCTTCCCTTAGTTTAATACATTTTCTATTTAAAACGAAGAAAGAAAAAATATTATTACAACTAATTAATTAATTAATAGCTTGATTTAAAAAAAAAAGATTCATTTGTTGTCATACAGCATCAGCTTGTATACCAAATTTGATCAGGATTATACGAGTAGAAGCCGAAAAATCAATTGCAAAAATCCATACATACAAGAAACACACAAGAAAGATACAGAATGAGTTCATATTTAATCGCGGTTAAAGAAAATAAACTAAAACTTACATAACTCTAAAGAAGCCATAAACGTGCTTTCACTGATTACATCTCCGTAACCAAATATCCTTATGACAATCGGCATACGCCTAAAATCTAAGACAAAAATTAGGCCAACGAGATTTTACATATAGTTGCCGCAAAATTTTATAAAGACTAATTGATGTTCGGTAGTCATAGAGTCACAACATGATAGCCAAGAAAACCAATCCTTTGGCAGAATTTAAGTCACTGATTAACATGCATGACTAGATTGACCTAGGGACAAGCGTAGTGTGCAATCATCTTCTGTTTAGAAGTAACGTCTGTATTTTATAAGATAAGATAGATCTAATTTTGAGTGTCAGACGGAATGAGCCCTAACCCTAACATCTTATTAATCACACTCGGCATCTGCAAGCCAAAGAACAGTCACCCAAGAAGCATGTGTCCACTCGATCCTAGTATCCAAGCAAGAGTATCAGATTGTGTCTAGAGCTAGTAACAGGGTGGTCTTTTGATTTCACACAGTGACAGCCATACTCTATCGGTGCAAGAAATGTAAGGATATAAACACCATTCGTCATTATTAGCCTACTAGTAAGACTCTTCGGCTTATACCCCTTTTTTGACCACATATAAGAGAGAGAGAGTGGCAAATACCAATGTAAGCAGGGCTTATTACGAGTTTCACTTCTACCTACATACACGCACATCCCACGTTCAAACTTTCACCATTACCTCTATTTTGTTTTTAGAGTAAGGCTATTATTATCAGCCTACAACAGATTCAACGTGTTCACCCCTTTGACCACCACACAAAAATACGCCCCCTCCCAAGGCTGTAACATTGTAAGAAATCAATACAAATGACAGCACCGAAATATTCAAAGAAAATGATTTCAGAATGTTTCGTCACATGAATGCATATAAAAATTCTCAAATGTTATATTTATATAGGTAATGCTAGATTGACATGATCGTGTTGTTAAAGCACATCATAAGGTTGGTTAGCACATTGGCATATAGAGATTGCTAGTTGAAACAGAAAGTAACACAGTACGAAGATTGTCAGAGATGGATATGGCGACATGGGGCTGGAATCTTTCAGGTAGCCAAGGGTCACGTCCCCGGCCTCATTGGTTGGACAGGTCACAGAGTACTCGTGGCCGGAGCTGTAAGTGAACCTGGACGATAGCTCCATTAACATTACTCCAAGGGCCCAATCTGAAAGAGTAAGAAGTTTAGTTTCATACGTTTATTATCACTTGGTGCAAAGAAAACTTCAAAATAAAAAATATTAACGTAAGTATTATTTCACAATGGACCTCATTCCCCAATCGTAAACAAACAACATAGAGTTGCATGCTTCTCTATCTCTTTTATATAGGATCTAATTTTAATCAATAATGGTTATCTTGTCTGATTCCTGTGACATATTTCTCCGTTGTTTTATCAATATTATCATGCGACCGTTCCTTTTGGTGAATGAGGTCCATTAGTAAGGGTTAAAACTTCATTTTTTTTATGTTAGTTATTTTTTAACAATAGTACCCCAAAAAGGAGGGGTGTGGGTGCTGATTGTATGAGTGTTTTTTTTTTTTTGGGCACTTATATTGTTATAGTAGTGATTCTAAAGTGGTCAATGTAGCTAAACTGAATTTCCATTTGACCAATAATACAATCCTTACTCTCCTGCCTCTTATAGACACTACTAAACTAACACGCATGAGTGTTTTATGTGTTGAACTTCATTTACTATTGGAATTATTTGTGTCTCAACTCTTGACAGAAAGTAACGATTTAAGAGGCAACAAGAGAGCGAAAGGAATAAAATAAGTGGATGGCAGTAACACTTGAAATGAACTCCAATTGGGAGCAGAGCAGGAAGGACTAATCCTCACGTAGTGCTCTGGCAAGAAACAGGGCCATACGGGGTAATACCTCGTACACATTAGACACTGGTACAAGACATGTGACAACTGTTTCGACGTTCTCTCCACAGTGACGGCATCGGGAGTCATACTACGGACGGAATCGGGTATAGGCCCCAATAGGACAGATACACAAGAAACGTCCTTTCTGCTCTGGTATGGCCTAATGTTAACCGGGTCACTTAGATACAGCTATTGCGATAAACGCACATTTAGTTTATTAAAATCAAATGACCTTATTTAAAAAAAAATATCAACAATGAGTATTCGAAGCAAAAACAATAAGCCTATAACTATAAAAGTTCATATTTACCTATTGACTGATTAGCAATGATTGAAGTTGCTTTTATATCCGTCGTGTTCTTATTAAATCCATAGGATTTTGTGAACAATGTAGGAATGTACAGGCCCAAGAGACAGTCACCAGAGGCGTAACTCTTATTTCCCGTGTCATTGAAAGTCTTCAACAAAAAAATCAGAGCTCAGTTATTATTATAAGTAACAGTAGTGGGAGCAGTAGTATAATTAGTAGGCCTATATCTAGTACCAGTAGTGGTAGCAGTAGTATAATTAGTAAACTAGTACCAGTAGTGGTAGCAGTAGTATAACTAGTATAACTAGTACTAGTAGTGGTAGCAGTAGTATAATTAGTATAACTAGTACTAGTAGTGGTAGCAGTAGTATAATTAGTATAACTAGTAACAGTAGTGATAGCAGTAGTATAATTAGTATAAATCTATTGAGGAAAAATTTATCATCTTCATCAGTTTGTTGGTTTGACATGTTTCGGATGTTCCTTCATAATTGAAGATAATTACACCCTAGCCCAAACCTTCTGCGGTGTTTGAGCCCGGGTCTATCAGGACGACAGTCCAGACCACACGACCAGGAAGTTGTGTCGTGTATCATGCGAACTAGAAAGAATGTCACATCAAAACATGGAAAGAGACTTTTTTTTGTAAAGAAAAGTCTTTAACATCATTAGGATATTTAAAATCATTGAAAAATTCTCAAATATTTTTTTGGTAAGAAACAGACTTTAACGTCATTAGGACATTTAAAATCTTTGAAAGCCTCAAATATTTCTTTTCAGTGTTGTATTCCTCATTCAGTTTGAAGAAATTAAAAAAAAATGGCCTAAAATCTAGTTAAAAAAGTATTTATAGAAACAATCACCTCACCTGATCACAATATCTATATGCAGCCTGTTCCAGGCGATCGAGCAGTAATGTATTATTTTTGCCTATAGCTTTGAGCGTCCTTGGCGCGTGTGTGAAGCCATGTATAGCGTAGAATGAGATGTTGGACACACTTGGTTGGTGTACTGAACCTTTAGAAGAAAGAAGATATTTTTTTTTCTCTTGAACCATAATACAGTGAGTTAATAACTAACATTCATTAAAGGTTACACAACTGTAAAGTAAGTATTAGTTCTATTGAAAGATTTTTTATTTGGCTTTAGGTACTCTTACACTATATGGAAAGAGTTTTACAATTGACCAGTGTTTCTGAAACATTTACGAGTGTCAACAACCAAGACTTTAAAACAAAAATTACCGCTTATAAGTGCGAGAATCTAAATTAAACATAATATCCTTAATATCTAACGTCGGGGAGACATTAAAAGCTTATTTTTATCGTCATAATATTTTTAGTTTTCATCTCAGAATCAAGGTATCAGACCTTGAAGAGGTCCTTTTTTACAGCAACAGAAAAAAAAATTGCCCATTTATTGTAAACCAACAAAACGTTTTTTTTTTCCAAATCCTTCATACACAGGGCAAGACAGGACGTATGGACATTATATTCTATTTTTTGTTTATCAGTTTTCTTAAGCTTGTTTATAGTTGGGGATCACTTTTAACTACTGGATCCCACTGACAACAGTGACATCAATGACCGACAGCTGTGATATCAATGACTGACAGCAGTGATAACATTGACTGACAGTGACTGAAAGCAGGGCTATCAATAATTGACAGCAGTGATATCACAGAAAACTGTGACAACAATATCAATGACTTACAGTAGTGATATCAATGACCAACAGCAGTGATATCAATGACCAACAGCAGTGATATCAATGACTGACAGTAGTAATATCAATGAATGACAGTGACTGAAAGCAGGGATATCAATAATTGAAAGCAGTGATATCAATGACAGAAAACTGTGACATCAATATCAATGACTGACAGTAGTGTTATCAATGACCAACAGAAGTGATATCAATGACCAACAGCAGTGATATCAATAACTAACAGCAGTGATATCAATAACTGACAGCAGTAATATCAATAACTGAAAACTGAGACATCAATGACACTGACATTATCGACATTAATGACTGAAAACAGTTGCAACTGAAAGCATTGACATTATTGACTAACCAATTGCACATGGTTTAGGCTGGCAGTCGTAGCCTTGATTTGGTTGAAGAATTTGTTCAAACATCGCTTGACATTGCGAGGGCGAACTTGTTCCCATCATTCCATAGGTGACACCGTTTTCTAATGTGACATTCTTCTGGTCGCCTAGAGGGAAAGAAAGGAAAAGCGTAAACAGGGTGTCCTGGATAAAACTAAGGAACCAACTATTCTGTACTTTTTTAAAATCTCAAGCAATAAAAACTAGGTATGTGAGATACATTTTAAAAAAAAGCTAATATTAAGTGTAAAGTTCCCTTTTCAGACCTTGTGGTCTATAGCGCAGATGATGTAAAGGTCATCTGATTCTGTGGCCTACGGTTAACGAGCGTGTCATGTGGCCAGCACAACGACCAACCGCCTTTATTTTTCCCCAACTAATGTCAGGTACCCTGGGTGGACTCAGAGGCTCCCAAGGATCCCGAAATAAAAATCCCAGTCTTCACCAGGATTCGAACCCGGGACCCCCGGTTCAGAAATATAGCGCTTTACCGCTCAGCCTCCAAATATTATAGTTGTAACAAATAGTTTGGATCAATTCCATGATAAGATGGTTTGGAGTTAACATTAAGTTTGGATCAGTCATTAAATTATGAGTCAATAAAGCGTGAACTAGACTATATATTTACCACAACATATTTTTGTATAGGTTGAGACATCAACAAGAAAAAAAAATGACCATGACACCTAAAAGGGTATTTACCTTTCAACATGCAAGGGTTGTTTAGGTCTGTTCCATTGTGGTCAGCACTGGCGAGCATATTTGCGACCCTCTCATTAAGGGCGTCCGAACCGTACTTCATATAACTCTGAGCGTACAGCTGATACTTTTGTCCAGCTACTGTCACCTGTCACATGCAGACATGATTAGGTCAACTGCAGGAGTGTATTCTTTGTTACAAGCTTTATTTTTTTGGACGATAATATATTGGTATACAATAAGGCTAATTCTTTTTTAATAAATGATTTTCTTTTGGAGAAGAAATATTATATATATATATATATATATATATATATATTATATATATATCAGACATACAAACAAGATTCCAATGGCGTTTAAACTATTCATTTAGTCTGCAATTTAGATATATTAATTTAGTTTGTAGAGAGCAACATTAAATAGTATTTCAGTTGTAGATCTTGGTCGTTGTGTGGACCACAGAAACAGTTGACCTTTACATAATCTGCCCTATAGATCGGAAGGTCTGATGGGATAATTTACTACCTTACTTAGATCTAGGATACCTAGATATAAATAACTAAGTTTTTTTTCTTCTTTAGATTTTTTGTAAAAGTTGAATTAATGATGTCTGGTATGTTCCTCATAGAAAGCAACACATTCTTTTGACCAATCTTTATCAAACTTAGCATCGATGTTCGTTCAATCAATGTGGATTTCGTAAGAACTTCTACTTCCCTGCCACTTCGGGCAAATCCGGGTGTTTCTGCTAGACATAGAGTGTTTATGCAGGACTTCATTTGTTAAGAAGAAATCATTAAGAAACATAGTTAACTCATTGGGCCGTACTCTTTTCTTTATAGGCTAAGTAGATGTATTCATGAATCGCTGAGATTAAGGACATAGAAATATTTTCCCTTCTAGACTTCTACAACTTAGGTCTACATAAACATTAAAAAAAGAAAAGGATTTTTGAAAAAAAAGATATCTCTTATACTTTATGTACTGTGCAACAATTCCAAATGTAATACTTCTTTGACTTTAGATACTTTTTCTGTTATTATTATTACTCCACATTTATATCTGTATATTAGTACCGAGCAGTACAGGAGGACATCATTCTAGTTTTTCCATGGTACAATCTGCAGACGAGACAAACTGCTTAGCAGTATGAAAAATCTGGCTAGAATAAGTGTAGCCCCCCTCCCCCCCACCCTTACAAACCCTAGAAATGTGTAAATGTCTCTCCATTTAATTTGTATCGCAGGATTATGTATGTAGAACAATCTACCGGTAGCCAAAAAAATAATATAATGGCGAACTTTGAACTTACCTGGAACTCTTCAGCATACATAGGTTCGTGTGGTATAAATGCAATTTGCATAGAGACTCCGCCCATTTCTAATATTCCAACAGATTTGTCATCTGCTCTGAAAAATAGTGCAACAGTGAGTTTGATTTGTATAGGTTTGACTCATACACTTAAGTTTTAAACATATGTTAAAACGTAATAATCAAATTATTCTAGACACACCTCATCAGGTAAAATACCACTGCTTTTATTCTAGACTCTAGACACACCTCATCAGATAAAATACTAGTGTTTTTATTTTAGACACACCTCATCAGGTTAAATACCATTGCTTTTATTCTAGACACACCTCATCAGGTTTAATACCATTGCTTTTATTCTAGACACACCTCATCAGATAAAATACTAGTGTTTTTATTTTAGACACACCTCATCTGGTTAAATACCATTGCTTTTATTCTAGACACACCTCATCAGGTTTAATACTAGTGTTTTTATTTTAGACACACCTCATCAGGTTAAATACCATGGCTTTTATTCTAGACACACCTTATCAGGTTAAATACTACTGCTTTAATTTTAGACAATTCTTCAAATTAGTGGTTCAAAACCTTTTCACCCTGAGGGCAATAAAATTTTTCAGAAACAAGTGCAGCATCAGCCAAATAATGATTGAGTCCAAAGGTAACTTACTATTTGTGA
>JADKLZ010000104.1:5798089-5809824 GCA_021533235.1 Biomphalaria straminea
CATATTTGACTCTTTGAATGAATTGTGTGTTAGTTGGATGAGCCATACCTGTAGTTAATGACCAGGAAAGAGCCATAATTAGGTCACCAAGGTAATTAGGCTTCCTACAGAGTCCCCACCAGCCAGAGACCAACAGTTTCTTTCCTGCTTGAGTGGGTATGACTTCCATTCCTAAACACAAGAAGGGTAAACACTTACATACAATCCTAACTTACATAGATGTATTAGCACTACTGTGCAGATTACAAAATAATAATAACCACAAGTCTTCAAGTCCAAAGATTTCCCATGGCTATGACCTACATATGGGGAGAGGAGGAGGAAAGCCAACCAACTTTCATCTGGACAAATAGAAATGCCTTAGGCACACTGTCATTCCCCATAAGGGATATGTGCCCAGTGTGGCTGTCATACTGTAACTATGACCACTGTCCATACCTGCATATGCAAGAACATAATAATAATACTTATACCCTGAAGCACCTTAGCAAGGAGTTGTCCCCATTTTCTTTACAAGTCACATACTTACTACAGCTCACAAACAGTTATAAAAACTACATTTAGCTCAATAGTTTTCTGTTAATTTGTATTACAATGTACTCTATTCTAAAATGCCATTCTCCACAAAAGGATCATACTTATTTTATATTTAAATGTATTCTATGGTTTATTATTCATTTATTATAATAAACAAAGTTTAAATATTCATTGATAATAATTAATTAATTTGCTTTATTGAAAAATTATAATTCTTTCTTTTGTAAAGTGCTCAAAGTACTAAAAATTAAAATTACCTGAAAATATGGGATCTTTAGGATCTCTTCTGAATCTATCCTTTTGAGAATTAGACAGGCGAAAAATTGTGTATCCCACCACTGTACAGAAAATAGGGAAAAAAATTAATGACAGATGTCTTTCTTTTTAAATAAGATAATACTTATAAAATATCTAGGCCTATTTGTAAGAGTGATTTTACAAATTTCAAAAACAATTTAGCTTACAGTTCAGAATGGCTATTGGAGCAAGACAGTACCAAGGCAAAACAAGTTTGCTTTCATAAAGGAAGCGAGGTTGGAGGCTGTAGAGGAATGGCACCCAAGCAAGATCTCCAAATGCCAGCATAAAGCCAAAGCCATCATGGATGATGTCCATTGTTGTTAGAATGGCACTCTATAAAATTAACAACAACAAAAAAATATCAGCTCATATCAAATGTATTGAAATAAATAAAAATAATGGTAACCTGTTGGTAAGCACTTTTTCCTGGGATAGGTATCTACTGGCTACAAAATATATTATTTAGGGTTCTAAATGTAACAGCAATAAGATTTTTAAAAAAACAGGGGCAAAGCTAGGAATTTTCCATCATTTGGAGCCAGGAGGGCTTGATGTCTATGGGAGCCCATGCATTTTGCGTAATATTTAATGTAAAAATTACTCATTTGGAAGCCCAGGGGGATTTTCAAATTCTCCCCCCACCCTAGCTATGCCACTGAAGAAAAACATTTTTTTTTTTTAATTATAGCTTTTATATAGCGCTACGTTCATGCTTATAGCATGCTCAGAGCGCTTTGGTCCAATCTCATTTGTGGACCAGTGGGGGGAGGGGGTATCTAGGAGTTGATTTCCCGTGCTGCCTTTGGGCGCTCAGTAAACACAACTCTGCCCGAGTCGGGTGTTGAACCTCGAGCCCCCTTCTAGGTAGCCAAGCAAGCCAAGCTCAAGCCGCACTTAGCCTCTCGACCACGCTTCCCACTGATAATAATTAATTAATTTGCTTTATGGAAAAATTATAATTCTTTCTTTTGTAAAGTGCTCAAAGTACTAAACATTTCTGGAACAACTGAGTCATCATAGCCATTCTGCAATAAATACTTTGGCAATGCCAAATCAAGTGCAACTGTGTGCACTGTCATATGTGCATGAACTTCTAAAACAAAGAAATTGTGATAAATGCACATCAAATATACAAGCATCCTCATTATCTGAGCTTTAACATTTTTTTTTCCCATCTTTCTTCCATAATGGTACTTTGACAGACCTAGATACTGGTACTCAATTGTTAGATTCATCTTCAAATCACAGATGGCACAATCAAATGGTAAGAAGTACTTACATTTGCAAGAAGCAAAGTGTGGTTAAAATTGGTTACTAAAAAAATCATAAATATTGTTAGTGCAAATAAAATGTATACAATACTTCTGTCACCACCATAACAAAAGGCTTCTCTTGCGTAATTGTTTTTAATTTAGAAGAAAACTGACCTCAAACCACAAAGCATCAGCTACATAAATAGTCTGGAAGACAGTAACTAAAAGAAGATTGGCAGGAAAGGTTCCAGTCTCCTCGTATGCTTTGTATACCATGATCCAGTCCATAATGACCCATCCAATCAAGCCTGGCCTCAGCTCACAGAAAAACTTTAAGTCGAGGGAGCCAACACGAGGATTTAACTCACGGCCAATGAAAAAGTCATATATTACATTGCCTGTGAACAACAATAAAAGACAGAATTAAAATCACCATAGAATGAATACAATCTTCTAATTTCACAATCAGAGCAGACAGTGCCTCTTACCTGTGTTACCACCTGGTGCCAGTTTTTTAGGATTCACAAATCTAGAACTGATATAGAGACATACACTGAGTGAGAGACTGAAGACTACTGCACTTGTCATGAGTTTGTAGAATTTATCCACAATCTTGGTTACAGGGCATTTGAAATAGATGGCTCCAGCCAAGGTAAGTAGGCTAACAATCAATGCAAAGAACCCTAGTAAAGAGAAATAAAAAAAAAAGAACTTAAGTTACAATTTATGTATAAAAGCTAAAGCCCTCACCAAATCACCAATCAATAATATTCACCCACTCCGTCTGAAAATTATTTTTTTTCACCCTGTTCTTCCAAATCCTTTTAGATTACACACTTCAACTGAACATAAATGTTAATTGTTCAAAATCATTTTTATTTTGTTTCAAGCTGTAAGTTGACAATTTTATACTGGTGCAGCACTGTAGACCAATATCAGTGGATGTATCTTGGGACAGTCCCAAATTGTAAAAGGGAGCATTTACTCTATTGGAGAAAGTAAAGTCTATCATTTCATTATGTGTAAGCCCCATACTCAAGGGATGATTCAACTTGACCCTTCATATAATTGAGAGTCTACAATCCAAAATTTAAGTTTTGTTTTATGGAGGGGGTGGGAGGCAATGTTCATCCCAAATGTTCAGCTGGATATAGGAAAGCAAAGGTATTTCTTTCCTAAGGCTAGAACTGACCCCACATTATGTGAGTGACAGCTATGCAGGAGGCAAGCAAAAGTTTTATTTTTACTTTAAAGCTGTAACTGTTAGACAAAGGAAGCGTGAGTCTAAATTGTGAAAAGAGGTGTTTCTCTTAGTATGTTTCATTGTAAAATACAAAGCAAAGGTGTTGTATCTGTAAGGGATACAATAATTCATTGGTCAGAATGGTGAGGAGAAAAGACTATATAATGAACAGTACCGGTATTCCATCAGAAGATGCAAACATAATGCCAGACAAAATAATCATCATATACCAACTTTGTTTCAACTGAGCAAAGTTGAGGTTATCAGCTTGTAAAGTATAAATGAGCTTTTGTTGAAGTCAGTAAGAATAAATTGTGATTTTATTTTCATTACAATATCTTCTTTATCATTACAATATCTTCTGTATTAGAAATTACATAAAATGAATTAGTATTCAAACAGAAATAGTTTTTATAAAATCTAAACTAGACTTTAAAAAAAAAGAGCTGGGTGACATTGCAATCAAATATTTTAGTTGTTCCAATATTTTCAAGCACTACATTCTAATTTCAATACTTTATAAAACTTTTTTGAGCTGTTTTTACCATTGCATCTGTACTTAAGTCTTCCACCAGACTTGAGTGGCTGCCCTTCATAAACTGATCCAACAGGTAATAATGCTAGCACAACTTGGAAGAAAAACCATGCTAAGAAGATCAACATTGATTCCACTTCAAAAAATTCACCAATAATATTTCTGGGAAGTTTTGGAATTTCTAGAATGGAGCAGCGACCCTGAAAAATAACAAATTTTTATATTGGTACATTTTGAAAAAATATAGTACAAACCTATACAAAAGCTATTATTAAAAAAACAGACATTTTAGGTTGTTAATATTTTTGTTTTCCCTTGGGTGCACAATGTACTAAGCTGAAAAGTTCTATATTATTCACAAGTACTAAATCTACTTCATTTATTCATTAATACAAATTTTTATAAATGTTCTGTGGCATTTTACGTCTCAAGAAACAATCTACTTCTTGAGTGACTAAAGAGGCCAATTCTTGATACACAGCTGCGATTGGAGGTTGGGCATATGAAAAATTATAAATGTTTACCTATCTTTAAATCCCCCTCTACCCCCCCCCCCAAAAAAAATCAACATTTTTGTTTATCCTAAACATAAAGATTTATTTCAAAATAAATTTTCTTACTTTTCTACATGTCCAGTTGATGTAATAAACTGTAAACGGCAGAAGAAAAATAAGAAAGAATGTTCCTACAGGACCCATGAACTCATAATGAGGACTTTCTTTTGTTGACTTGGTTGGCTGTGGCTTCTCTAGTGGTGGAGGAGTCTTAAGATTAGATAACATTTCAGATCTTAGTTGATCCCTCAAGCGTGCAGACTCTTCTCTCTGGTAAATGATACATTAAACATGAAAATAGTAATTTTGTCAACATCCTTACATTAAAAATTTGCTATAATTTTGATAAGGTTCCTAGTTTGTCAATTATACTAATTACAGAAAAGACAAGTTCACTATGCATAAATTGAAGTGTCATGGAACAGGAAGTTACTCTGAATCACATGATTATTGACTTACACTTTAACAAAGGCAATAACTTACTGACATGATATCGAATAAGGGTATTTTTTTATGTTAAATATTTAGAGGTGAGGGCATTTCTCATCTTTTTAGTTTGCTTAAGTTTTTTTCAAAATCATTAACAAAGATTAACCAGATTTCTCAGCAACATCTTTCTAGTATAGCAGTATAGCAAGTGATAATGATTACAAGAGCCCTTATTTAATATGGTGAGTGAGAGAAAGGTATCAATCAGCAAGCCTTAGTCCCTCACTAAGCAGAACCATTCAGAAAAGCCTAAACATTATTTAACAGAATGCTAGAAACCTATGGATAATAGTATGCAAACTGCTGGCTTTTTATGGGTAGATGAAACGGTGTAAAACACACGTAAAATTGCGTGGTTTTTATCCAAGTAATCTGAAAACATTCATAAGTGATGTTAAATTAGCAGATTTTTTTGTCAAATAGGATGAGGAAAGAACACTGTATATTATTATTATTATTATAGCTTTTATATAGTGCTACTTTCATGCTTATAGCATGCTCGGAGCGATTTATTCTAATCTCATTTGTGAACCAGTGGGGGTGGGAGGGGGTAACTATGAGTTGGTTTCCTGTGCTGCCTTTGGGGGCACCCAACCAATTAAATCTGGCCTAAAAATGTCAGACCAGTGCTATTAGAGCTGTTTTGACTCTGCACAGATAATTATGCTATGTTAGATAATTGTATTTATTCTAGACCATGTTTTAACCAAAACAAACATCCCATTCCATTGAACAAAAACTACCTCTTTCTCAAGGATGGATGATATTCTAGAGGATGTTCTGACAGGGGTAACAGAAGCCTGCTCCTGCTCTGCTGAGAGGCTGGATGTTACTATTCTAGTGGTCACTGTTGTTTCTCTCTTGGAAACACGTGTTGGAGATTTCCCCGATGGACGAGGAATACGTTTGGTTGACTTTGTTATCTCCTTAAGACAGAAAATTTAAAAAATCATGGCATATTATAATTTAATTATGTTGATTGCACTGTACAAAAATGTTTCATTTGCAACTCTTTCATGAACATTCTCTTAATCTTTAATATCTTTTTTTTTTTAAATATTATCTACAATATTTTTATCTTTAATAATTTTTTTTCCAAATATTATCTACAATCTGCATTGATAGTTATCAAATTTCAATATGCAAGAAATCATTGGGAGGATGAAAATTGTATAACATTACTAAAAATAATGGCATAAAACTTCTAAGTTACTTCTTATTTTTTAACCTAATTCTCAATTATGTTTTTCTTCTTTTTATTATTTTTTTTTTCTCAGAGATGTTCATCCATCATTCCAACAAAATTTGTAGGTCTATCTCAATATAGACATGACAGAAAACTTTTGTACGCTATTTATAAATCTTTCTTAGCTTCAAATTCTAAACTAAAATGATGTGCAAAGCTTTATATAATTCATCAAGTCTTGCGTGCATCAAAATGTGCTCTAAGTACTGAGAAGAACCTACTAATGTAGTTTCCACTTCAGGTTGGGGTTCAGCTTTAGGTTTCCTTCCAGTGCTTCTACTACGGCTGCGAGTAACTTTACGAGATGCTGAAGTACTTCTACCCCTGGCTTTACTTCTTCCTGGTGACTTGGAGGTCTAGAGATGACAAATGAAAAATAAAATAATGCAATGCAGGGGTTCTAACATTTAAAACAAATGTAAATTATAAGGAACATACATACATACAACTTACATTGTACTTTATATAATACATACAAGAGGATGCAAACATTATACTTTAAATAATATATAATAGAGGATAAAGACAAAGTTTTTAATTAAGAAAATCCATCAGAAATTAGTTGTTTAAGTCTTAACATTTGGCTGTTAGACCTAGAATAGTCACCTATCTAATTTGTAATTAGGTCACTATCTACTGAAATGATTTCACACAAGATAGAACTGACCAGTATCAAATAATAAAACTTAAACAATGACTCTGAATCTCACTTTAGATACCCTCCTTTCAAAGAAATCCCCAAGCTATTAGTCTTGACATTTAAAAATTCATGGCCGATTCCAATTATACAACATCAAGTCATTTAATGAAATGCTGGAGGCACTGAGGACGAGTGGTAGGCGCTTGGCTTCCAAGCCGGGGGTCATGGGTTCTAATACTGGGATTTTTTAAGTCGGAATCTTTGGGCGCCTCTGAATCAACCCAGCTCTAATGGGTACCTGACATTAGTTGGAGAAAAGTAAAGGCTGCTGGTTGTTGTGCTGGCCACATGACACCCTCGTTAACCGTAGGCCACAGAATAATATGACCTTAACATCATCTGCCCTACAGACCACAAGGTCTGTAAGGGGAACTTTACTTAACTAATGTGGTACAGATTATCTATTGAATAACATGAAAATTATCTTACAGAATTATAAATTCATAAACTTGTTTACTTATCTAGATGTAAACCTAGCATAGGAGTATTAATAGTATTATCTACTCTAGATAACTTAAAGTTACAAAAATTAAAGTCCCCCTTTTCAGAACTTGCAGTCTATAGGGCAGATGATGTATAGGTCATATTTTTATATTTGGCAGATGGATAAGGAGGTATCATTGGCCAGCACAACAAGCAACTGATTTTACTGTCCCCAACTACTGATTACTACTGATTTTACTGTCCCCAACTAATGTCAGGTACCCATTAGATTTGGATGTACTCCAGTGCATCCTGAAAATCCTGATATTCAAAAATTGTGCTTTCACAAACTAGAGACCCCCCCCACCCCTAATAAAATGCAAGTATAAGGAACAATCAATGATTTGATTTACATTATATACTTAAGTTAAAGTATATGAGCTATATGCCAAATATTAGAGTACTAGATTTATACATAATAATGTATACAGTAAACACTACACTTAGAAGCTATTCCATTAAAATACAGTAATTTAAGTAATAATAATAATAGTAAACAGACATAGAAATGATAGAATTATTATAGTTTGATGACAATGATGTGGATCTAGATAACTACATAGTACATCTATATTGAGACTATAGATCTATGTGTCTATGTATATTCTAAATAGAAATGATATAGATTATACTTAGATTAATATTATTTAGTAAACTATTAAATTGTGCAGGCATATTCTGTAATTATTCAGGTAATTTAATTTACAATTTACCCCCAAATAATATAGAACTATATGACTTCCAGATCATTTGTTGACACACATTAGACAGTACTATTATATAAAGGCAAAACTATGATGGTACCATTTGGACACCCAATGACATGTTTTGAATTTTAAAGGTTAAAGGTAATTCTTAAGGGAAATTACTCTTAAATAAAAGTAAGTCTATAATGCACAAACCTATATATTGTATAATTTTATTAAAAGTTCATAAAAAAAAATATTCACCTTTTTTGGGCTGGACATTTTCTTTTATTTATATATCACCTGAGAAAATGAAATACAAAAACAAAACTAAAAATAGGGTTTCAGAAACTCAAGGCATCAAATACATTTTTTTTTTACTGAGAGACTAAAACATTGAAAAGAAATGTACACATTACCTCTAAGAGCAATTCAAAACATTAACAACAAATTCTAATTAAAAAAAAAAATATTTTTTTTTTGCAAAGATAAAAATTTATGTAACAAAAAAAAACAAAAAAAAAACAAGAAATACTTTGAAGACATGTTTCAACTATTTTATTGTCCAGTATATGGTGTAAGATAATACAAATAAAATATGTATTGCTGATTTTTATAATGATGCATATTTTCTTTAATGTTCACTTCATAAAAGTATGTTTTGGTTCAATTACTTTACAAGATGGTGACAAAAGTTATTGAATGTACAGTTTTTTTTTATTATGTTATTATGTTATTTTAATCACTTTGGCTTGAATATGTGTCAAGCAATGGTCCACTAAAGACACATTTAACTGACATTCAACTGGCTATACACACACTGAACTGACGACACATTTAACTAAGTCCACTTTAAACACCAAAAAAATTAAATAAAGCTTAATGAATCTGTAGACACATTTTGCCTTAAAAAATGTGTCAAGCAATATTCCCTTGAAGTACATTTAACAATTTAAAAAAAAATAATAATAACTTAGGACACACTGAACTGACAACACACTGAACTGAAGACAAATGGAAAACAAGAAATATCAATATATAAATGGTATTAATTTCTTAGGCACAGCATTCTCATATCTATCCCAGACATTGTTTCCCATTGAATGCTGTTTATAGTAAGTAGTCTGTTGCAGCCAGACAAGAACTGAACCATAAATTAGGAAGAGGATGATCACTGACAAGTAGCTCAAACCTAATAAAAAGAAAAGGCAATGAGCATCAATTGACATTGAAAACATATTCTATTTAGAAAAGCTAATGCATTTGATTAATATTAAAAAATGACATTCTTTCTTTCTATAAGTACATTTTTTTGCCCTTACCACAAGCCATTGTCCAGGAGAACCAAATGATCATGTAAGCCACGTAATCTGGTTTTTGTACTATCCCCCAATAGCCACTTATTAGATAACGCTTTGCCGCAGGACCAGAACCAACTGAAACAGTCTTTATAGCTGCAAAACATTGTGAATACAAAGTGAAAAGATAATGTTGTAATAAAACCAGTAAAAATATTTTAATGAGCACCCAGCAAGTCCCCCCCCCCCTCCCAAGCAGACAATAGATTTGTTGCAAATACAACCGATTTGTTCCTTGAAAAGATAAGATACCCACAGATTTAGATTAAGGCTTTGAGGATTGCCGCTGAAAAAAAAATAATTCAAATATAATATTTTTAAAAAAAGCTAATTTGTAAGTGGTACATTTTGTTCAATAAGCATGTTTGTAACATTGTTTTGTTACAGAACTAGAATTCAAAGCTCTAAACACAAACATTTCGGAAGTGGGAGGAGAAAGTAAGTGGACTAATTAAATTCTACTCTAAATTTTTGGCTTTGTTAGAATTCAAGTATAAATTGTGAGTTATAGTCCCAAATTTATTTGACTAGAAAATCATCAGATTGAGAAAAGTTTTGAAAAAAAAAGGCGACCAAGAAAGGAATACTTCGGCTCAGAACTCATCTCAATTATTACTGAAAAGTTTATGGTGGGGGGTGGGGGGGATTGATGCCATTGCCCCCTCCCCAATCCATTAAATCGGCCAACATACTAGAGAGGTGGGGAAATAATCTAAAAATATATTGAAATATAAATAATTAGTATCTAATATATTATATGCATAACTAATAAAGTCATATACAAATTGTGTGATTTCTTTACAATAATTAGTCTCCCCCCCCCCCCCCCCGATCCGCCAGTGCTGACATGTGAAGCTAGCTTTAAAGTCAATGGGTCATGTACCATTACAAGGAGAGGTGCATGCTATTGACAAAGTTTTGAGTAATTAAAAAAGTAAATTAAAAAAAAGTTATTTCTAAAGTAGTGTTTAATATGTGTAACTGACCTTTCAGTATATCTTTGTCCTTTTGGAAACATTCTTTTTGTTGGGTACAACTGATATACATGATGAGGCCAAACACTTAAAAAAAATAAATAAATAAACAGTATAAAAGTTAAATTAACAGTACAAGTTCAAGTGAGCCCCTTGAGTTAAATGGACACTCTTAAAGTAATTTTTTAATTGACAGTAGAAGTGTTGAATACGTTAATTTAGAAATGAAATTTTTTATTTTGTTTTTGAGTCTGAAAGAAGTAAGAAAAAAAGAAATTTTAGATATCAACAGCCAAATACTAAGTTCTGTCTTTTAAATTAGTTCAAAATAAGATTTTCTTTTCTTAAAATGTAATTCTTTTTTTAGTTTCATCAGATTGAAGCTGAAAACCAGAGTTCTACTCTATTTAAAATAGTAAATTACCACTTTTAAGCCTTCATCAGATGATGTGAAGGTCAAGTTTCTTTTTCCAATGGTTAAATAAGTGTCATATGACCAACCAACTTAACTTTCCCCCAACTAATGTCAGGTACCCATTAGAGTTAGGTGGATTCAGGACATTCTAAAAAAAAAAATCTAAAAATTCAAAATCCCAGCTTTCACCACAATTCAAACTCAAACCCCCTCAGCTTGGGCCAAGCGCTTCACCGGTCAGCCACCTTGTCCACATTTAACTCTTTCTCTCCTAACTGACGATACCAACACTGATTCCACCAGAACTTGTTAGATAATAACGGAGAGAAAGAGTTAAACAAGAATTAATTTGATTTTTTAAATATTTAATAACTTCACAGCCTAAGACAACAACAAACAAATGTGTACTAACAGTAGAGGATATAAGCCAGTAAGATTATTGGCTTTGGCAAGCGCAATTCTGTAGTGGCAGCAAAATATACAGGTAGTGAATGAAGAAAAGGTAGAAACATCAGTACACGCATCAACCAGAGGAATCCAAGACCTACATACTTCACGAATGGTTTGCGTTGCATAAATTGCTGTAAACAATTTTGTTTTAATTAGCAAAGCAACTGCCAGTACTCATGTTTAAAGACATTAAACAAAAGTGAGGGAATTCATGTGTGACAAAAAGTCTACTTGGCTGGTTTCAATGACATACATAACGTATTGATCAAATAGATTCTAGTCATTCCAGTGTAATCTAAAAGTAAAAAAATTCTCATTGTGTTTGTAAAATGTTCATATATATATATGTAGTGCTTTTTTTTTTGTACAAAATAGGTGCCGGTACTCAGTTGTTGATTGCCTAACTTTTAACTTAACTACTAAAAATTAATAATATATTTTATATACGTTAAAATACACAAAAAAGTAATAATTTTTTCAAAAAGCTGGGGGTACAAAGTGCTTTTGTAAAA
>JADKLZ010000104.1:5810224-5826838 GCA_021533235.1 Biomphalaria straminea
AGAAGATGAAACAAAATGTTACTTAAAATAATTGTATTATTTTTATTCTATTTTAATGCCATTTTATATTTTAATATTCAAACATAGATTGATAATTACAATAAAAATATATTTTTCCTTAAGAAATAAATTGACAGGCTTCACTCACCCCCTTCTAATTTTGTCAATACATCTGCACCCCCACTATGGGGATGAGCCCCATAGTTTGAGAAATACCATCCTTCAGGTTTCATTGTGTAATAAAGTCTTGCATATTAATTAGAGACTTAAAACTCTGCCAATTCATAAGTTTTTCTCAATGATTCAGGCAACCGGCTCCATTCTCTAATAGCAGTAGGAACACTTGTAGTATTTATCCTAGCTAATGGAAGAAATGTTCCTTTATATTTGTATTTCATTATGTGATGTTTTTGTATTTGAAATATTCAGTGTACTATTGGTATTTTACTTTGTATTCTTCTGTCCTAAAGTGTCTTAAAATTTAGTGATTTAAAAAAGATGTTACTCCAGCTAAATGTGAATATTCATTTGGTATAAATCTTAATGCGCTCTTTTGCAGTTCTAGTTTGTTTATGTTTTCTTGAGTTGAGGGGTTCCAAACAGAGGATGCATGTACTAAGCAAGATTAAACAGTTGTTTAGTTTATGTTTTAACTTTCTCACATATTAACAATACTGGATCATCATCATCAAAAAAAAACTCCATTTGAGAGGGCTTGAGAGGCTCAAACAATACTGGATAACTTCTATCATAAGAGAGCTATAATGATGGCAACAGAAAATAGATTATTTTCGAATACAGACCTTTGCTGACCATGTACCAAATTATTTTACTACTGCCGGATAACTAATATTATTTGAAAAAGCTCAATTCAGAAATGATTTACCTCTGACTTTTGATGAAATGCCAAAACGTCCAAGAATATAGAACACAAAACTCAAGAAGTAGCAGAGAACAGTTGTCACACAGAGTAGGCGGAGATATTCACTGTGTAACAATTTGATCAAGGATGGATTTAAATAGTATGTTACCAACAATACAGCAATGCAGGTAACCATGCTGGAAAATGCTGAAAAAAAAAAAGAGAAAAAAAAAAAAGATGATACTTTGTGGTTTTGACAGGATACAACTTGTTAGTTTCTTTTGTCTTGATAACATACAAAGAGATGTAAATTTTTATCTTTTAGTTATAATAATAAGAAGATAAGAGATCAGAATGCCTGGTGGGAATGGCTGCCTGTTGTGTGGTTTGCACGCTAGACTGTTGTTCGCACTTATTGATGGCCCCGGGTTCAAACCTTGCCCGCTCACATCCCCTGTTGTGCTACAGGAGGTTTGAACTAGGAAGTAAATTATCTTCAACTCTGAAGGAACATCCGAAACATGGAAAACATTTTACAAACATTTTAGGAATGTCTTTTTTTAAATAGAAAATACTGGTATTATTAGCAGATAATGATTAGCTTTTTTATTAACCCATACAAGTTAAATTTATACATATTGTATTTGCATCTACAATTAATTCAAAAAAATTAATACAATTAAGTAGGTTCGTAAACTAAGACTTTATATTTAGGGTTATTTAGGTGCCCATCAATGCATATGCCACATTAATATATAATCAAAGGTTGGGAGAATCTTTTTAAGTACATTATTAGAGGGGACAAATTTACTATTATTTGATCTATAAGAATGTTTGCCACACTACAAAAACCAACACATTACAAGACCATTGAACCATCTTTGTTTCTTTGCAAGGTAAAGACTGTAAAATAAAGAGAAAATTATGGAAGCATTATATTAAAATTGGCTGCTTGGTCATCTGGTATTCACTTTGGATTGTCATCTTGGTGGTCCCAGTCTAAACCCTGCCTACTACATCTCCTGCCATCCTGAAGGATGTGGTTTGTGTGGTTTATGAAGGAAGTATGAAGTATATAAAAGAAAACTATCAAGAGAGAAGGAATGAAAGATACCAAAATATAAGAAGCAAACTAAGACGTGTCCAGGTGAAAGAAGCTGATGAAAGTTTGAAAGGCTAAATTTAAATTTAATTATATTTTAGACACGATTAGAAATTAGCTATTTGTTTTGTAAATAATGAAAGTTTTGACTAAGAAACAATGATGCGACTAGTAAAAACTAGACGTTTTGAAAAAGAATAGCGAAATAGAAACCGATCTAAACAGCTTTAGGGAAAGGAGTTTTTAATGAACATAAAGATTTAGCTTGACAACATTTGAGGTTTCCCTTTATTATTATTAAACATCTAGGTCGACATCCAGAATCAGCGATGACTGACTCATATTGTTGGCATTTCGCCTGTGTTATTGGATTTTGTTATTTACATCTTTAGGCACCTCTGAGTCCACCCAGTGGGTATCTGACATTAGTTGTGGAAAAGTAAAAGCAGTTGGTCATTGTGCTTACTGGCCACATGACACCCTCGTTAGCCGTTTGCCACAGAAACAGATGAACTTTATAACATCTGCCCTATAGATTACAAGGTCTGAAAGGGGAACTTTACTTTTTATTTGCATGTTACCTAAGTTTGGTTTATCTGTATTATACACAGCAAGGAAGCACCTAACATTACGGACTACATATAATATTATAGTGGCTGATATTAAAACAGAAAAAAAAAAAAATGAGTTAGTCATATTAGGCTATTAGACAAAAAAAAAATGGTACCTTGATTTTCAGTGTATGAGACTGCAGGCACATGTGTTATTGCAAGCAGGAGCACTATCAAGATGTAGCCAATGACTACGTAAAAACTGAACATAGAAAAGTATACATTGGGCAGGGTAGGAATTACCATAGGCAGCTGCAACAGCATACACTGGTTCTGGGGAAGGTTATTTTAAAAGATATGAAGATTATAAGTGCTTGTCACAAGTCAAAAGATTGCTGACAGAGTCGCTCAATTTTATTGCAGAATTAATTATTATTTATTATTATTTATTTATTTTGTTTTAATTATTTCTATGCACTATTTCATCACAAACCCCACTTTTTCCTCTTCTCACTAGACTAGATCCACCATCTACTGAGGGTCGCTATTTTTCGCTTATATCCCCTTGACGGGGTAAAAAATCAAACAAGTAGTCGCCTTATGCGCCGAATGTCCGATTCTCACGTCGACACCACCTGAACTTTCGTCCACCCATACCGGCGACTCTCTTTCATCAAAGAGATTATTGATGTCTACATGCATCTCGACCCTCCAAGGTGAGTCCCTCGAGTCATTACACCCACGTGAGAGATAATCCTTATCGCCTTTCCTATTTCCGGTCTTACTTCCGGACCTTTTTAAGGTAGAGTATTTCGAAAATAGTCACTCACTCATTTCTCTCTCGCTGGCATACTAGTCAGGACTATTTCATTTATTCTTACCCTTAGAGGAATAATTGGTGGTAAGCCAAACTTGGTCACAGCTCCACTTTATTAGTTTGTGTGCATATTTCTTGCTGGATATTATTATGTGGTTTTTACTTATGTCCTTTATGTTTATTAGTGCGTTGTGTATTTCTCACTGTCGTAAGTAGGAAACATAACCATTGCCTATGTTTTTATTTTTATATTACATTTAACTATGTCCACAATATTATTGCCACGTTGCTCAATTGATCATTGACTCAACCACATATATATTTGTAACCTTTATTCTATTCTATTTCATTTCCTTTATCTTAGTTGACCGCCTTGATAATTTTTCTAGCGTACTAATACTGCGCTTAGAAGATATATATGAATGATCTCCCCTTTTCATGTTTTACTTTAGCGAGGGTTGAGCCCCTTGAACGGACACACTCTCCGTCCAAACTCGCTACATTGTTTATGGACCACGGCTATGTGTAAACAATAGCGTCACAGTCACTGACTATCGTCCAGTTCTCTTCCTCCCCCCCAGGATCCTTTTACTTATTGTCGTTTAATTGAGATTATTATTTCCCTTTTTATGTATAATACATAAAAAGGGAAATAAGTATATTTTATATTCCTACTATCAGCCATCTATTTTTCCAACCCCATTTGTCATCATCTCCCCATTGTGCAATAAAGCAATTTTACCAATCTGACGAATGCACCTCAGTTGAGGGGAAAGATAAGAGGCATGAGAGACATGTCCTAACTTGTCTTTGTTTATCCGCAGCCTCCCTAAAGTGTCTGCCTACTTACATTTGGCCTACTCTGCCAATTTGCCTATTTGTCCGATCACTTACCTATTTAGCAGTCAACTGCCTACTTGCATCTACGGCAAGTATCACCTATTTATTTAGTGATTTTAGGTCACTACTTGTCAAACCACTTGGCGCTATCGGCTCAACTTGCCTGCCTATTGGAAAGCCCACCTGTCAACCTATTAGGTACAACGTCCCTATAGACCCCGTTCTGTGCGAAACGTTATAGCTTCGCCAAACCTACGCAACTCACTGGACATACCCTGCAACTAATCTGCCCATGGCAGATCAGCTCTGCCCGCAGTACCCTTGTGCCCATGGTAGCAGGCCACCCACTCTACGGTGCCCACTACAGATATCAGAACTTTGGATTGAGACTCCAGAAGGACTATATCATCGGCATCTCTCTACCCGCTAGAGCGCCACTCCAGCCAGCTGCATCCCAAGCAGGACAACCAGCTAAGTATCGAGGACAAAGTGGCATATTCTCTCATTAAGTGCAAGAGTGATGATTAAATATTTGAGATAGATGCAAACCCTACCCCTTTTTATTCTTCTATGTCAATATTTATGTAAATAAATATTCTTCTATTTTTAACATTAGTATCTCTCTTTCATTGCTTGTCTCATTACGTGTCTGCTCCAGATTTATCTGATGATGAGTCAGTTTGTGACAACTTCAAAATTAATCATCCCTTAGACATTAAACAAGCCAAATACATGTCATATGTGATAACCCGTCACAGTGCTAAAGCAGTGGTTCTCAAAACAAGGGAAAGAGATCACTTATATCCTACTTTAAGTTATAAAGGATTTTTTTTATGCATTTCACATCATTTATTTTTAATTTCAAAAATTCTTTTTTTAAACCTCTGCTTTAATGTCAATATAGACATTCCTTGCATCAATATTTGTAGTTACAGAACAAAATTTTCTAACCTTTTCACATCGAAGTACTAAGAAGATAAGAAATACTGGAGCCAGAAACATGAAAAGAAAAGAAGCAACAAGCCATCTCAATGAAACTGACGGCGACATAATATCTTCAATTCTGATGCTTGGCCGTCTCTGAAATTCAATACAAGAATTTAATAAATCATGTAAACATTACACTAACAAAATTAGCAATTTCTTTCTTTAAATAGCCAGATTAGAGCAAAACTAAGTTTCTTCATACTACCGCAACAGCTTTTCACGGCTTCACTAGATTGACTGATGAAATAGGCAGGCTGTAAGTTTGGGGCATTCAAAGAAAAATGTGCAACTCACTTACAGGTAAACAAGGTAAATAACGAGTAAGCTTAATTATTATAATCTAATTTTTTAAATAAGTGTTACATGAATAGTTATTTCTTATTTTATTGTAAATTGAGATCTAAATAATCTTTAAAAATAATCACTTCGTGTTCAAAAAAAAAAAAAGGTTACAGGCATTCAAAACACCGAAACTAAAAATTAATTGTTTTCCTTTTATATCTATTTCAACTAGTGCCATCCTAACTAACACCACAGATAACTAATTAAACCTTTAACTTTGTGTATTTTAATGCGCAAAAGTAAAAATGTGTAACTCTAAATTCTATTTTTTTTTATGTTCATTTAAATGAATTCACTGGGGCTGCTTAGTACTTGAAAATTTCAACCTTTATATTGACATTTTCTGAACAAATTTTATTTAGGCCCATCCAACATTTCACATTTAAAGCTTCCAAGCATCGTTCCAAGGCCCAATAAGTGCAATGAAAACTTTAACCAAAATAAGATAGGTAATAGACCCTAAAATCCAATCTACACAAAAGATTTGTTTAAGATATATAAATCTAGCATATAACAACAGTCGTGTGTAAGAAAGGGACAAGAAAAAAAATATGAAGACATAAAAACTTACATTAGCCATGATTATGTTTAAAGCATACACAATAGTTTCATCTGTGATGTTCTTAAAGTAACTGGTACATAAAAGAAAAGGATAACACTGATTTAAAGTAATGCAAACCTTTTTTTTTTTTTAAATCTATAGAGCATAAAAATAAATATGTTGCTTTTTTTTATTTAAGTCTTCAAAAAAGATTGGCAAAATGCCAAATTAAAATGCATTAAAATTTGTTTGGAAGATGTAATCAAAAAATAAAATGATAAAATATGAACTACTTACCATTTGAAAATCAGAACGCCAAAATAAAAATGATAGTAAAAAGTCAAATAAAAATGAAACGTAAATGTAAAAAAAAAAAAGATATAGATCTAGATCCAATAATAGATGATAGATCTAAATCAATGAAGAAATAAACGACAAACCCCGGCGAAAATAAAACTATTTAAATAAAACGTCTAGCAGGAGAAAAATATTCGACAGTTGTGTTTTCACAGTTTCAAAAAATTAAAATATAGATCTTCAACCAATTCTAGATCTATTGATGTAGTATGTTACTAGTAAGCACATATTCACAACACATATATTTACATTTTTAAAAAAAGTATTGAACAATGGCCATTTAAAGAAAGTATATTAGATGGACACTTTGAAAAATTAACGATTCTTTTTTCAAATGTTTTCTTTAATTAAAATAATCCCATTTCATCTGACTCTTTTTCAATTTTTTTTCTTCTGAAAATATTGTTTCATCCAAAACTAACAGCTGTTTCATTTGAAGTAATGATACCAATACCTACAATACCTATGTAAATGATTGATAGCTTTCGCAACAGCGCTTTCTAAAATATATAAATTTTCATAGATAGATCCAGTGGTGGATTAACCTATAGGAAGGGTTAGGGTTAGCACAAGCTGTACTTTCCCAAAAATGATTCTGGACAGTTATATTCTTAATTATTTTGCAGAAAGAGCAAAACATTGCGCTAAATGTTGATTGCAAAGGGACATATATATCTCTTATTGCTTGGGCCTTATATATAGTATCAAGTCTATATATGTTTCTGCATAGATCACCTTGTCAATCATCTCCCAAGGCTTTACTTTAAGAAATTTATAAAAAAAAAAACATTTGCCTATATATTCAAATTTTGTTGGTCCAGGGAGGGGGATAGCCATTTTTATATTAATAAATTTCTAGTATCAAAAATGCATCACTATTTACATAAACAGAGATTTATTTCAAAAGCAAACATACTTTTAAAAACATCATCTTATGGACAGCCCATGGAACACCTGCATTTCTGCTTTGTGTCAGATATTTTGATATTTATATTGGTTTGGATATTTCTTTAAAATATCCGGCCTAAAATTCATAATAAGGGTTTAAATTAGAAATGAATTTGAATCTGTTTCAGTTCTCTCAAAATAGTATCCTTAGTTTTGTCTGAGTGACACAATACTAGATCTAGTCACTAGTCTAACTATATACATAGCAATGTTGTGATGATTTTTTTTTCTGCACTGAACCTTTTTGAGTTATTGTTTTGTTTATTCTTAAAAAAAAAACGCAGAAATTTTACACATCAATGGCCTTTTTTTTTAAGTTACAAAATGTGAAGCAGTGTGTAATAACTGAATACTTATTTCTATAGACTTGGCTTGTATGTGTCATAGATAACTTATGTTGTAAACACAATTTCACATTGAAACAGCCACAGAACATAAAATCGTTTTGCCTATTAGGAAGGAGATCAACTGAAATGTAGTGCATTCAAGCTAAATCAGAAGATATGTTTTTAAAAGAAAAAAAAACGGGAGTGGAAAATTCGATATTGAATAGATCTAAGTGCTGGACATTAAAATTGTTTTTTCCCTTGGTCATAATAGAACCAAAGAGTGATTTTTTTTAGTAGGCAGAAATCTTCCCTAGATAACTGTATTATTCATTGATATAACTGCCTTAAGTTAGATCTTTGTTGGGGGCATCCAATATACCTTGAACACCTTAGCTTTCCCCCACACTAGCTACGAGTTTTAAATTGAGCTAGCGGGGGGGGGGGGGGGGAGGGAATAACACTTTAGTTCTAATCATAAGCAAATAAAATGTAATATAGATCTAGTCAATCTAGAATCTAGATCTATATATGTTTTTGATCTACAAATATTATTTAATTTCCATATCTAGATCAGCTAATCTTGATCTAACTAGTAAAAAAAAAAGGAGTATAGGCCTACTCAGGTGTAGATTCTAGACTAGATCTACATGTTTTCTTGCTGCCTATGAATAGATTTATCAGCCGTCCAGCTAAATGACATGTCCACGTTTTGCGAGACATGTCGTACGTCCGACAGGTAATGATCTAAAATGCGGAAATACCCGGCTTTCCCTTGTTTTTAGATTTATTTAGTGAAATGGCATATATGATGTTATCCGGCAATGGAATTCGATTCTAGATCTACATATCGTTTGTTTTAAACACATACTACAATAAATGATGCACTCTTATGTATTGGCCCTAAATCTACCGTACCAAAAAGGAATGGGGTGTTGATGGGAACATTTTTCAGCTGTTGGACCAGTACTGTAATTTAATTAAATCTTTCTTTTTCCTAATGTTTGGGTTTTTGGGACATCTTTGTATATGAATAGTAGTCGCATATTCAAGTCTGTTTAAGGGAAAACTCTTTCCCAAACTCTCGCCCTCAGGATCTGTACCGCTAACTTTTTTTTTTTAAGCCTTTATGCTGATAACTCACAGTCGCGATATTGTAGACAAAATAACTTGAGGTTTTTGATTGACTAGATCGAATTGAACAGCTTTCTCGCGTAGTAGGCCTACAATATGGAGAAAATATTTCATGCGTATGTCTGTGCAAATGATAAAGTATTGCAAAAAAGGTGCTTTGTATGAGAAATAATATGGCCTACTAATATAGTTCGTCCATCGTGGTTCGATGATGACCACTTTGTCATCCAGTGGGCTGAGGGCTTTGCACTGGGGTTTTGTGCCTCCTCATGTGGCTGGTGAGACCTATGCGAGCCCGGAATGTTCAGCCGCACTCTGGGCAGGTAATTCCAGCTGGAGCTAGTGTCGTTTGCCTTGCTTTCCTTCTCTGGCGTTTTTCTTTCGCAAGCGTTGTTCTTTTTTCCTCAGCAACCTGTGCGCCGGATCTCACAGCGCGGCGCCATGATACTCTGTCATGTGCCTCTGTCTCCCAGGTGCCTGGGTCAATGTTGAACTCCTTTAGAGAAGCTTTGAGGGTGTCTTTGTAGCGCTTTTTTTGACCACCTTGCGAGCGCTTGCCTTCTCTTAATTGGCCATACATGAGACGTTTTGGGATGCGGTGGTCCTCCATCCTGCACACGTGTCCTGCCCATCGCAGCTGGGACTGCATCAGGATTGTGTGGATGCTTTTCAAACCAGCTCTTTGAAGGACTTCAGTATCTGGCATTCTGTCTTGCCATTTGACATTTAGTATTTTTCTTAGACATGTCATGTGAAAGTGATTTAGTTTCTTGGCATGTCTTCTGTATACTGTCCATGTTTCTGAGGCATAGAGCAATGTAGGTAGGATGACGGCTCGGTAGACCCCTAGCTTAGTGTTTGTGGTGATACCACGTCTGTTCCAAACATTGTTTGATAGTCTGCCATATGATGCACTGGCCTTGGCGATGCGAAGGTTGATTTCGTTATCAATATTTCCAATTCTGGAGAGTGTGCTGCCAAGATATGTGAATTTGTCCACTGCATTTATATCGTGTCCATTTATAGTGATGCTTGGATCCGAGTAGGCTTTCCTAGGAGCAGGTAAATATAAGACTTCAGTCTTATTTGTGTTAATGGTAAGGCCAAAGTCTGAGCATGCTCTTGAGAAGTCACTGACGATGCTTTGTAGATCGTCTTCAGAGCAGGCATTTAGGGCGCAGTCGTCAGCAAATAGCACTGAGGTGAATCAAATGGCCTACTAATAGTAATACACTGTCACTAGATATAGTAGTAAAACAGCTTCTGGCTTAACTGGCATAGCCATTGCCATTGTAGTAGGTCTAATCGTTTCTAAGAGTTAAAAATTTTGTTTTATATTTTAGTCATCCTTTTTAAATGCTTTTTTCTTTCTGTCCTCCTTTAGGTGTGCAGCTGACAGTTCTATTCCTAACAACCATGCGGACAGTGGTCACCTGAAGTGTTTTCTCCATTCAAGCCAACTGTAACACTATCATCTAGAATCTAGCTAGATCTACATTTAGTGACCATGTTCCTCACTATCTTGCTCTGATGAAGCCCTTCCCCATAGCTGCCAAAAGCCCATTGAATTGCTTTGTAACTTGGTATTGTTAGTCTAAGTCTACTCTAAGTGTCAAAGATGGAAATAGTATATTGAGTCTGATTTATATATATATATTCTAGATCTAGACCTACATCTTCTTATATAATACAGACGTTACTTCAAAAAAGATTGTTACATCCTATGGCTATGATTCATGCTTTCAGCCATGCATATTAACCAGTGACTTAAATTCTGCCAAGTCACTGGTTTTCCTGGCTAGCTCAGGAAACACATTCCATGTTCTAATTCTAATATCAAATAGCACTAGGGCAGGGGAAGGAGCATTTGTACAAATTTGTCCTAGCATATGGGACGAGGAATGTGCCTTTATCTTTCTCATTCTGATTTTCTGATATTTTGTTTTTGTATTTGAAGATCATGGTTCCGTGTTTTATGTATAATTATAATTGCAACTTTACTTTTATTTTGAGTCTTTTATCCTGAAGGCTGTCTAAACTGAGTAGATCTAGTGCTTTTACTAAAGGTGTTACTCTTATCAAATGTGAATATTCGTTTGCTATGAATCTCACTGCTCTTTTTTGTGTCTGTTCCAGTTTCTCAATGTTTTCATCAGTTGAGGGGTCCCAAACAGACGTAACAGAGGATGCATATTGAATTCTAGTCTTAGTAGAGTCTAGAATCTAGTAATAATCTATTTTCATTTATTGGGCCTAATCAAGCCGACCAAGGTAAATAACATTTTAGTTTATGAATCTGTTATTCTAGGAGGATAATTATTCAAAATCATTGCCATATGCTGTAGGCAAGAGATACAGATTCTAGATCTAGATCTATATATGATTAGATCTAGATCTATATTATATATAGACATAGCCTGACATAGGACATAGTTCTAGAATCTAGATCTATATCTATATTCTAGATCTAGACTAAGTCACTAAACAGTGGCTTTTCCCCGGAAATGACCCAAACGTGTTTTACTGTTTTACTCTAGTCTAAATCTAGATTAGATCTATCACGTTTTAAAAGCTGCGAAATCGCACTGATAACCATAATTAAATGGCATTTTAAAATGTGTTTGATATGCTCAATTGTGTTTTATTAATTTTGTTTTTCAAAATAAGGTTAAGCCTAAACTAAAATTGCGTTTTGTTTACAAATCAAAACAATGCAGCAGTCCCCCCTAAAAAATAGGTCAGTAGGCCTACTACTGTGTTTCGCTATATTTGGTGTTTTGGGTTTACAATATCACCGTTTTAAAAGAATTTTAAGTAAAATTGAAGCAAGTCATATTGTACGATAAATATATTAAGCCGTAAAATTACAATTTGTCTAAATTCAGCTACTATTTATTTATATTTACCATTAACTGACAGGTTGGTCGTTTACAACCAACGCTCCGTGACGCTTGGCGGGCTCTAATTTGATTGGCTATTTAACAGTCTTCTTAAATAAGCAATTTTTCTATTGGCCAATATTTTTTACACTTGGGGTCACTGAACTATCGCCTGTTTCTTTGATCAAGTTCCATGCACAGAGGCGATGTAGGGTCATCGTCATTCAAGTCACACCCCGAGATGGCAAACTCGAATAACATCAAAGTTACCATCAAAACAAGTAAAATATATATAAAATAATAAAGAAGTTCTTTTGTACCGAGATCATTCTTTCTTTATGAAGCTTAGGATTATTTTGACCTTAAAAACTAATAAATGATTAATAAAAATGAATATTTTTTTACCCCTCGCCAATTCCACTCGAAGATTCTAGATTGGTAATACATATTCAACTTAGAAACATAAAAGACAGTAGTCTCTAGACTAAAATGCTGCAAAATTCTATTTTGGCCACGCTAATGATTTTTAGGCTCCATAGGACTTTGCTCTAAATGTTCCTGAAAGTATATTTGTCTATTTAATTTTTTAGTGAACATAAGTGAGAATTTCCTCTGGCGAGTGCTCAAAATATTGATATACAGACCAAATTTAATTTTAAGATGATTATATTTAAAAAAATATATAACTGTCAAACCAGAGTTTTCCCTGTTGTTTTCACTTAGATATATTTTGTTGTTGTTGTTGTTGTTGTTTTGACCTTACACCCGTACGGCGTACCGGTACCTTTTTCAATTTGAGGTAAAAATTATTCTTCTTCTCGTATTTTAAAGTTTATTATGAATTCAGTAGTAGTTAAAAAGTTAGGCAATCCATCACTGAGTACCGGAACCTATTTCTTACAAAAAAGCACTGGATATAATGATATCTGTTGATAACAGTGGTCATTATTGTAGTAAGTTGGACGATCAATACTTCAGATGGTTATGGTCATAATGATTAGATTAATTTTTTTTCCACACCGATAGACTGTAGGTAATATCGTCCCTTTTATTTATTTTTTCACTGATTCTCTTCCACTGCTCGGTAAATAGGCCTAAAAAACGGGACGATGAAAGCTATATACGTTGAAATTAAAGCATTAAAATCAGCTTATTTTCATAATATAGTTTGTTGACTCATGCATTAAAACCTTATCCCTTACCAGGGTCGGACTGGCTTAAAAAAACGGCCCGGGAAATTTCGTCATGGCGGCGGCCCACTTCATCATTAGTTTCATATAATTTTTTTCAATAATTTAATATTACTACTTATTTTTAATTTAGTTTTTATATATTTTTCTTTAGTTTCTATAATTATTTCATATATATATAATAATAATAATAATAATGAAATTTTAAAGTTCAAAAACATTACTTTAAGTTGTAAGAATGTTTTTATTTATTACATGTTCAAATTCGTAATTATGCAAAACAAGATTAAACAGTTAACTCCTAGTTTTAACAACCTAAACATAAGAAACACTAGAATCTAAAATTTCAATTCACTACAAACTAGTATAACAGCTTTTTCATCGTTTCACTAGTCGATGCTAAAACATCAATGATTTCATTGTTATTAATTCTTGAAAGAAGGTCCTTCTCACAAGACATCAGCATGAATGATTGTAAAGTTTACTGGCTCAGCAAATTTCTTAATCTGTTAGTATTTCAATTTTGAAAACAACCTCTCACAAGCAACTTGTGGTGAGGATAATGTCAAAACAAATTTGTAAGCTACATACAAATGTGAATAAGCAAGACTATGCAAATTAAACTTCTGGAGAACATAATAACAATAAAGAATACATTTTTTGCAACATTTGCAATTTATTTCTATGGTTGTTGCCTGGTAATTCTACTGATTCAGACTGTTGAATGGTGTCTTAGACAGACAGAGTCTGATACTTCCATTTCAAAGATCAAATTCTATTCATCTTCAAGAGTTGTTTGAAAAATTTCCCATTTCCTTGCAAAATCCAATAATTCAGTTTGAAGCTGATATTTTATTACAGTATCATCAAATTTTTTGAGCAACCCACTCAGGTGCTGCAGTGCATCACTGGGCAATACTTTTCAGAATTTCTTCAAAAATTTTTGGGTCTAAACAAGATAAATCAGCGTAAAGACTACCATGCTCAGAGAATCTCTGTTTTAAACTATTCATTACTTGATCCATAACCATGTTGTGAACATTTACACGAAATTTATCTTTCGCACTTTCAAGTGGTTGGTTGGCTATAATTCTATTTTCTTTCAAAACAATCTGAACTTCAATGTCGAGCTTTTTTTTTTTTTTCTATTTCACTGTTGCTTGAAAAATAGAATCAAAATTTCTATCTACTTTGCTTAATTAATTGATACTGTCATGAACCATTTATATAGGCTCGTAGTATATCCATTCCAGTTGTTTGCAAATATTCAGATAATGGCCTTGTGTGTTCAAATATTTTCAGAAATAATTGTGCCGTTAGAATAAATTCAAAACTTGTCAATGAATCAAACAGAGTCTTGCTCTGTATCTGACATCATTATTGAATTTGTTTGATGTAGAAATATCATAAAATGTTTGTAGCATGTCAATGTACAAAAATTGATAACTTGTGTTTCTTGATTGCCATGATTGGAATGTTTGATGAAGAAGTTTCCAAATATTTTAGTAAGAGCTCTGTCTTTTGCCCGCCCACCAACGGGTTTCACCAATAACAGATATGTATTTTAGTTAGCTAAATTCACGTCAAACATTAAACCATAAATATAAGTCCCGAAGAAAGACTGCACATGTGTTTAAAACCAAAAATAAAGTAACAACTTCTACCGCTTTTTTAGTGACGTCAAGCATTACCAAATTTAAGATAGTAACACAACACCATACATGAATCTGGCCCGAGAAACTGTATTTAACCAGACTCATATCGTAAAGTAATGATTTTGCTGTTTCAGTTTGGTTATTTTCAATACAAACTATTATTTGAAGCTATCATATAATCAACGATAATTTCAGTTAAAATTAAAAATATAATAACTTTCTTTTGGCAGTTGGCAGCCGCCGGCCCACCGGGAATTTCCCGGTGTCCCGGCGGCCCAGTCCAAGCCTGTCCCTTACCCTAATTTTTTTTTGGTAAACCTTCGTTGACAACATTTTTACATTTAAAAACTTAACGCTTTACCCTGATCCGGTTTGACAAAGCTCATACCAACTCACCCATCGAATTAACCCGATCAGATTGTAGCAGTCACCGCCACTTTCCTTATAAAACCCACTAGGCTACTTCCCATGATCTGCGCTGTTAAACGTGTTCCGACTTCCGAGGTTATTTGTGTTAAAATATTTCCTTTTAATTTTAATAATTCTGTATCTGAGGCGACCAAGGAGGATGTTTTCTACACAAAGGTTACGGCTCCTCTCTTCTTAAAATAAACATTAAAAATAGTGCACTTACGTGATGGAAAAGCTTTATTTTAATAACTTTCTCCACAGAGGCTCGGACCGGAAGTCCTTAAATCCAAAAACGATGATATTATTGTGCTCTCTTAAATTCAAATGAAGAACTATCTTCAACTTGGCTTCCTGTGCAAGTTTGAAAAAAAATGCTTAAGGTAGGCCTATATAGATATGGATCTATATTGATACATTAGACTGACTGTTAAACCATTAACCGTAATTTTTAATGTCTTCTCATTGGTGAGTGCCGAGATGCAAATGACTTATAGACTTATACTATCTTTTTACAATGCGAAAGAGCATGTAACGCACGATCGAATTATCCTACCTTGATTCTTGTGATTCTTCGCGTCAAAAGGATGCCTCTAAAGTACATTTTTTGCATTTTTTAATTGGAACGCTTTGATTCATTACGACCTTCTACATAGAGGCCCCTTGCTCCATAATAATGACTGCTTGGTCCATGCGCTCCCGGACTGTCGACACGATTGTTTTGAGTTCGAATCCTTTCCGTCTTGCATTAAGGCATGATAAGGTCTGGCCATCTTTTTAAAGAAACGTTCGAGATGTTGATCTATATATCAATTTAGGGAGGGTAGGGTCTAATGGCCATCTTTTAATTTATTTAAAAATGGCATTTCCGACCCCCCCCCTTTTTTTTTAAATCCCCTCAATCTTGCGTATATTAGGCCAAAGGGTGTAACTAGCTAAGTAGCTTAAACACTTTCGAGTTCCCCATTGTGCTTTTAAAAACGTGTTTTGGATTTATAGTTAAAAGATGTCTTATTTTATATAATACAGACGTTACTTAAAAAATAAATAAAAAGATGATTACGTCCTACGCGTCATGCATTTAGTCATGCATCTTAACCAATATCTTTCTAACGTCTAGTCAATTGGCTTTGGCGATTCAATTAATTATGGGATTATAAATTATATAATAAATCCATAGACCCTAAGGCATGTAGCCTGGACTGTCTCTAGGCTTTATGTCTCGGAAGTAGATCTAGAATAAAATTTATTAGCCTATATTCTAGATTGAAATCTAGATAGATTCAAATTTAAAACTAATTTCCTAGACTATGCAAAGTGTATGTTTAAAATAAATAGATCTAATACTAACAGCAACACAGTCTAATGTTTAGGCCTAATATGTAGAGTCTAGCGGCTCTAGCCTATTAAATCTATCAAATATAAAGTCCTATATTGATAACGATGGCATATGAAAGATAAAAGATTTCATTAATGTTAGGCTTACTGACACTCCACAGAAAGCCCGAAGAAAAAAATCACGCACAGTTTTTGAATGCCTTCAACACCGACAGTGTCGCCTGGGAGACTGCACACGCAGACAAGGATTTCCGTTTCTTTGCAGTGCGCACTCGAGTCGCAAATAAATTAACTCATCAAATTTCAGTCCTATTGCGCCCACACAGACCAAACTCAT
>JADKLZ010000104.1:5834060-5847955 GCA_021533235.1 Biomphalaria straminea
CATAACCACATTTGGTTAGATTTTGTTGGTCTTTGCTTCTATTCAAAGTTGTTTTAATTTGGTTTAGTTTTCTACTTTTAAAGTGTTTGCTTCTCTAATGTTTTGAAGAGTTTATTTGAAATATGTGTCTTTGTTTGCTTTAATATTGTTACAAATATGAGGAATTTTTAGTTGTGCTAAAACTACTTTAAAGTTAGCATTATTTTGGTGTGTCTAGGGATCATGTATGAAAACTAAAATGAAATTCCATTATTAATATTTACCTGCCAACTCTATACAATTTAATTTAAAATTATTTTTTTCCCAAATGTATCACTCCAATAGTTTTGAAGGAATGGTAACTTAAAATTTAAAACATATTCTACCAATGAAATTAAAAAGCTTGAATAGGATGTTTAAAAATTTCATTTACAATGAATAATTTAGAAACAAATGAAAGATGAATTTTCAGATTTTCAATCTAGAAAAACTGTTAAAAAAAGGAAAGTTTGTAAAAACAAATTAAACATATATATAGCACATACATTAATATCTAAATTAATTTTCTCAATCATTTATTCTTGTTGTAAAACCCTTTAACACATTTTTTAAAACTACCAATAGATTGATTTTTTAAATAATTAAGTTACTGTTTTGGCAAAAATAGAATTTAAATGAAGCAAACGCTAAATTTGAATAAGTATTTAAAGGTATGCATTTAATGTGATTTAACCATTTGTACTGACTTGCACTTTGGATAAGTCTTAAATATTGACTGATCTAAATAAAATATGTTACTATATTCTTGTAATAGAAATAAGTATTCAAATGTCAGTATTGGAGATTAAGGAGAAGTTGTTGTTTTTTTCCTTGGTAACAAGATTTATGCATCTCAGAGAAGTCATTGTTTTATCACTTCATTAGGGGGGGGGATTTATTTTTCAATGCTTGATTCTAATAATAAGTGATTGTTTCCTTTAATTAAATGTTAACTGTATAACAATTTAACTATTAAAAAAAAAGTCCTTGTTATTTATTTGTACCATTTGTTAATTTGTTTTTTGACATTCAGATTACTTCTGTGTGTTGTGTATATTGAGAACTGTGGCATCACATTTGATTAACATGTAGTGTGTATGGAGAGAATGGAGACATCCCAAGTTTCAACCTATAAAACCTCACAACAGACAGTACTCAAGTTTTATAATCTGCTGAAAACCTGCGCTGGACCATTAGGGACATTTCATGTGCTGCGCAATGGCTGTGGGGGTCATGTGACTCTGACATCAACAAGTTCAAGGCTGATTTCAGCACTGTCCCTGTCTCGCCCAGAGCTGAAGCTAGTGGTAAGCTCTGTACAAGCTCACCTGAACCAGTATGGTGACTGTGGCCTTTTCATGGCCTGCTCTAGCTTATATCTCATCAAAGCTTCATTACAGCTAGACATTGATGTGGCAACACTTAGTTCCCTTTATGAAGTGTTTGTCCAAACGTTAGAAACCTATATGACACTACCTGACAGTGATCTATGGATAAAAGCAGACTTTACCAAACTTGATGTTTTGATAGCATATGTCAGAAGTGTTGTCAAGTCCAAATCTTTTGCAACACTTAGTGACCATGAGTGTGAAAACATATCTCAGCTCATAGTCTCAGCTTTCGTAGAATCAATTCCTGGGTCACATGTGGTTGCACAAGGTCCAATATCTAATGGCGTCTTTGTTCTTGGTCTAGAAAAAAGGCACATTAAAGAGAGCTGCTTGCACCATGGACTTATTCTAGAGTATTCTGAGCTGTCTCCCCTGAAAGGAAAAGTACAATTGTCTGTGAAAACTGCTGAAGATTTTGGTGTTGCTGGGGATAAAACCTTTATGAATGTTTGCATCAAAGTGGCCTTGGTTACATGTTCTCTATCAGGGGATTTAGAGGAGATAATTGATGCAGTTTATGAAGTGACACAAAAGAATTGTGATGACTTACAAAACATGATCATGGCCAGAATGATGGCCTTTTCGGAAGAACTTGAAAGGCTGAATGTCGGCTTAGTGCTGTGTCAGAAAGTGATTCACCCAAAATTGAAAACTCTATTCAGTTCAAAAGGAATCTTGTATGTAGAACGTACTGGATTACAGATAATGCCTTACCTGCAAGATCTCACAGGTAAAAAAAAATTTTTTTCAGTTAATTCTAGAAAGTTTGTTTTTCAGAAATCTTATAGTTTTATTTTTATATTAATTTGTTACTAAACAATTACTGTTTGTTTTTTATTATTATTATCAGATTTTGTTCTACTTCTGAACATAATATCATTTCATTTGATAAAGTAAATGATCATTACCTTAAACTTTTTTTTTAAGGATTCTCTATTAAAAAATGTTTAATTTCGTGTAATAATGTCTAATCAACGTTATGTTGTTACTTGTTACACAACTAGTATCTCATGATATCTCTTACTGAAGCCCATGTTTTAAGAGTTACTGTAGTTAGCCCACTATTTTCATCTGTCTGGCTTCCATAATGAAACATATAAAACAAAAAACAGATCTTATTCTTGACCTATTGAACAACATTTTTTATTTTGTCTTAGGTGCAAAACCCATTGCCTCATTCATCCAAATATCAGCCATTAGTGATAAAATAGGTAAGGTGTCAACAGTGGAGCACTTGATTCTGGCAGAGAGAAGTTTCTTACTTTTAACTAGAACCCAATCATCAGTTGTCACTCTAGTTATCTGTGAACAATGGGAAGAGAGATTATCTGAATTGAAGGTATATTTACCTTTTTTTACAAGCTAATGATTGTACAACATATTTTAATCAAAGGTTTTTCTCAACCATTTATTAATATTGGGCAGCATGGCTTCATCCATTGCCAATTAAGTTTATTTTCTCGCACTTAAATTACAAATAACAGACCACTGAAAACATTATATAATGCTATTGGACCACATTTGATCAGTGTACACCATGCTTTAAAAAGACTTAACAGATCAGTCTGATATTAGTGAAAAAAAAAGTTTATGAAAAGTGACCCATTGAACATGATAACTGATCAATATCTATCAGGTTATAAAGACATTTCCTTGTTCAACCCAACTCTGTGTGTGTTTGGATTGGAGATTGGGTGGAACTTAAAATCTTCTATGCTAGTCTTTTGACACGCTTGTAAATTTTTGGCAAGGCTGTCCCCTGCCTTCATCAACAAATGCCGAAGTAAAGGTCAGAAAGGTGAACCTTACTGTAGTGATGCTATTTGATTTTTCTAACAAATTCAATGATTTTATATGTTTCAGGCCTCTGTTAGAACAGTTCTAACTGGTCTTCATTCTTTGGTTAAAGAACAGAAACTGTTGCCAGGTGGGGGCTGTTGGCAGAGTCACTGTGCTTATCACTTGAAAAGCAAAGTAAGTTTCCTTTTTTTTTAACGTTTGAAATCATATTTTCAGACCTCATACCTCAGTTATAAAATCACATTGTGATATTCTAGATTTTATCATTGTTATCTGTAAAGAAAAAAAAACTGATTAATTTTTTTTTACCCATGCATTGCGTTTTCCTTTTTTTTTTTTTTTAAGATATCAAGTGAAAATGTGTGTGAAAATTATATTATACTCATGTTATAAAGAGCTTCTTAAAGAATTCAATGAATGTTTAACTATTTAATTATTGAGTCTATATCAAGTCAATGATTTAATAGTACTTTAATTTTTTGCTGGAAATAAGTTGTCTTTAATCCAATGCATGGAAATGTAAGGCATTAAAAGACAACTTTGAAAATATTTATCTGCTTTGGTTACCTCCCTTTGCTTACATACATTCAACCAGTGAATCGTAATATATATTGAAGTGTAAAAAATTTATTTTTTTTGTTCTTTGAAGATAACAACTAAGATGAAGGAGATTTCCAAAGAGGTCAGTTGCTCAGATGCTCAAGTTTTGTCTGCATTGTCAGTTTTTTTATCCAGTCTTCACAGCTGGGTCTATGCCATTCACAAAGATCCAGTGCAGCTCCTAGTGGATCCTGCGTCCTATCATTGTTGGAAGCTTCCAGAAACCAGTCTTTCACCACTTTCCTCAGATTATACACACTGCTGCTGTGGGTTGAAGTCTGCACCAAAATCTTGTATGGACAATTTTCTTATTATTCCAAGGCATGAAAGCGCATCATTTCAAAATGTGGCATTAGGTCAACCTGCAGAAATTAGAAATAATTTTTTACATCCTAAGCTTGTGCTTGACAACTACCTTGCATCTAAAGAGGCACTCCGTCGAAGTGTATTTACAGCTGGTCTAGTTCTCTCCATAGATACATACATTTTTGAGAAGTACTGAAACTTTTAAATTTTATTGAATACCGGTATTTTTGGAAAAATAATTAATAGAAAGAGAGTTGTGAGTGGCATGATGTGACTGGGTGAGCTTTAAATGTAGCTAGTCTAAAGGTCATGTGTATTTTTAGTGCTAGGTAGAAAAATAACTAATTTTTTTTTTTTTCAAACATGTAAAAAAATTTTAATGTTAAAACAATGGTATTTTGAGAATATTTTTGTTTGATAAAGTTGAAGTGTTTTCTTTTATTCATTTGTTCAATAAAAGTATTTATCAATGCAATATGTGTTTGATAATCATATTTTTTGCTAACAATATTTATATTTAGTCACATTAACTGATTTAAGTTGGTTTAATATCAGTTAATTTTTTTTTTTTTAATTTTAAATTGTAAATGCTCGAACTGTGTAAATAAACTTCCTGTTTATACTTTTTTTTTTGAACCATAAAAAAATAATGAATACACCAAGTGACAGAGCATATTTTATTTCTGTGGTAGTCAATTAAGGTTCAGAGAAAGCTTACTTTTTAATGTCCATGTTCAGCTAGATTGCACTTTTAGTGACTAATTTCATTTATACCCAGGGTAAACATGCAGCAGCCTTGCACTGCTCTTAAGTAACCTTTAAATAATACATATATTGTTGCCAATAGATACCTATTTTTACAAAGCTTTTATCAATTCGCTCTGTCTGGTAAAAAAAGTTTCACACAAGTTTTCTCCCATCCTAGGATCAAGTTGAAACTTTGCACAATTATTCATTGAAACTAAAAAAACTTGAATCAGTGAAACAATTAATCAGGTAGTTAATTAATTATTTTGTTTGATATCAAAATAAGGAGAAATAGTGCTACTCTGTGAGAGATGTGGATGCATATATGGATTTATCCCCCTTACTACGTTTTGTCACATTTTTCTCTCACTTCTCAGTCTGGGATCACGTTGAAATTTTTCAGAATTATTCATAATCAAAGTCAATGTTCAAATCAATAAAAAAAATTAACCAATTAAATAATAAGTTGTGTTTAAAATAGCAACAAGGGAACTTAACTTTGCAATCTGAAAGTAATGTCAGTAATTAGCAGTTCTTTCCCTTAAATAAGGTTTGTTTTTTAAAAAGAATTTTTTTTTTTTTTTGCTTGTTACATGATCTTTTCAGCCTGCCATTTAAAAAAAAAATTAACACACCTAGTTAAGCCAGAAAACAAAAATCATTTTATTTTGATTACATTGACTTCTGAACTGTGATTACATGGTTGTAGATTTATTAAGTAGATAATAATGATTAAAAAGAATCATTCTGTGAACATGTAAAATATAATCAATAACAATGTACATCATCTAATAACTTGGTAAACTCATTCAATCCATAACTCTAGCATCTACATCTCAAACATTTTCATTTTGTTATCTCTAAATTATTTGGGATAACTCAAAAAAATTCTACTTTCTTGTGCTAAGAAAAAACAAACGTAAGAGTACCGCTAACTATTAAGAAATTTTACTTTTAGTTTCCTAAATGAAACTTTTTAACATCAACTCAATTCAAGCTCCAGTCATCACACTTGATTAGGACATCACAGTCACTATAAATGTAGCCAGAACTTCAATTTAGAACTTCAATCTCTCTTATGCAAAAACTGAATTTAATTTTAATGTGATTGTTGAAATGGCGTTGTTTTTCAAGTCCAGGAGGAAAAAAATATTATTCTTCTAACGTGCTGGAATGCTTTTCTGAAAAGCTACCTGAGTGGGTCTCAAATCAAAATTACATGTTCCAGCATCACACAAGCTTGTCATTTAAATATTATTGTCAATAATGTCATAAATTTAAATATCTTTAAAAAAAATATGTATAACGTTCATGACCTGAAATACCAAAGCTTTGATTTTTTTTTTAATCTTATGTGGAAACTCATGAGAACTATTACAATATAATCTAGAGCCTTCATATCAGGGGAGTTTCTCAGTGAATGCTATTTAACTTTGCTCAAAGTAGTTGACACATCTGCTTTCCTTGTGCATGAGCGCTTAGATTGCAACGCACCTTGCCACTTTAAGAGTTCTGTATCAGAGTGGTGAAGACAAAAAAAAACCAACATAGATCTAGTTGGAATTATTTAAAAAAAAAAAAAAAAAAACCTTTACAATGTTTATAAACAGAACTATTAACCCTATCCAACAAGCTTTTGTTGCTTCAAATTTTTCTATATGGTAATTTAAGACAGGACATTATTAATTACAGAGTATCTTTCAAATGTGTACACTGTAAAAAGTATTAGCTAGATATATTTATTATAACATCACAAGTCCTAATATCGATAAGAATAATATATAAACTATTATATATATTAACAGATTTTTTTTATGGGCAATTTTTTTTTTGTTCTGTTACAAACCTGTAAGTTACATGTATATTAGTCCTATTTAATAAAGTGTCTGTTTTTTCAAAATGTCATTAAAATTCACTTATTACTCTATCTAATCATAATAAACAGATAGCTATTTACCATACTTTAAATGACAATCTATGACATAACATTCAATATATGGCATTAATTCAATGTATAATGTGTATATATAAAAAAAAATAGATGCAGACTTAATATTTAACTGAAAGATCTGTAATCTAAAAGCTAATTCATCACTCTCAATTAACTTTTTCTCTAGTTAGATCTAAACAAGCTAGACTGTAATGCGTTCAAGAAAGTAAATACAGTATAGATCTAGATAGACACATTGAATGAATTTGTTGAATGTATATGAAACAAGAAAAACCAAATAGTAAATTGAATTGTAAGCGTAGACATTAAAGAGCTACAACAGCCAAGGGAGATCAGTACAAAGCTTTCTCTAATGCTGGTCACCAGTACAGCAGCTACTGAAGTGGGAACAGAGGATGTTAATTTTCTGGAAGCAGCTTCGACTGGACTCAGAACATGTCCTTTGGAGCGAGAGGTCATACAACGTGCGCGTGATTCCAATCCATGTCTGCTGCTTCATTAAATCAAAATATGTTCGTTTGCTTTGGGTGTAGAGTGACGGGAAAGGTCACGTGTATTTGCTGCAGATTCTCTCGAGGACGTTGGACATGGTAAGGTCAGAGTCTTCGGTACATTGTATTTCTGCGTGGATGCCCCTCATTTTGTTACGCAATGCTTGCTTGCTGCTAGTGTAGATCATTTTTTGCTTGATGGTAGCCATGTCAGGACTCCTGCAGAAGAATGGGAAAGAAATAATCAAGTATAATTTTGATGTATAGTTGTATACGAAAAAAAAAAGGTTACAAATTATGCGAGATCATTAAAAAAATAAAAAGAATTGTCCACTATCACTTTCAACTATCCCTTAGTCTGTTGAACCGTTACCAGATTTATTAATCGTTTTTCTCCATTCCATTCTGTCTTTTGCCTTGGATAAAACATTTCTTAGTGGCAGGCCCATCCATTCTTTTATGTTGTCTTCTCAACGCTTTCTCCGTCTGCCTCTTCTTCCTTTTTTTTCTGGTACTGTTGCCTGAAAGAATGTCTTTGCGAGCCGAAAATCTTGTAATATAACCATATAGTTTTAGTTTACATTTTGTTACAGTAGTTGGCAGGTCATCCAGGGGTACAATCGCTGTATTAACACTGTCTCTAATCTCTTCGACTAATGGACGTCCTTTGTGATCGTAATAGTTGGGTTGAACTCTAATCCTATGGAAGATTCCTTCCTTCGATCGGCTTGTCTGAATCATTGTTCTTTCTAGGAAGGATCCAAGCAGATGTAAATTGTTACATCCCTATTGCTGATGGCTCGTGGTCTCAAGACGCTCTGAATAGAGTCGAAGGTCGAACACACCGGGGAAACGCCCTTATATTATTTTTTGTACCACATCAGCCGCGCGGTTGTCTGCCATAAAACAGCCGCTTGGGGAACGGCGTGTGGATAATAACAGGGCTGTCTTCCATCCCCACCAGTGCAGCAACATTGTAGCCTACTACTGGATTTGTATCATAGACATATATAGGCCTATAGACCTAGGCCAAGGTCGACTACGACCACGAAGGTCACTTCTAGACTGGTCAACGAGTCAATTTAAATAGCTCGCGAGATATATGCATAACAACACGCCAGAAGTCGAAGGAAAACGTGCTATCGACATTTTTTGAGAAGGCAAAATGCTATAACATAAAAGCATTACCCATACCTCACAGGGGAGCCTTCTAAGCAGCGAACATGAGCTAAGGAGCAAGAAGAAAACGCCACAATAGGGTACTTCTAAGTCATTAGTCAAAAGATTAAGAAAGATTTTAAAATAAAAGCGTGACATGACAATGCTTGATTTTTTTTTTTTTTGTTATGAAAGCGGGACATTAGCCGTCCCGCCATGTAATCATTTTTTTTTTTGATGTAACGTCTGTATTCTATAAGAAGGACATTTTATGAAAAGCGGTACAGACGGTCAAACGCGGGAATGTCACGCCTTCGGTCACCTTAGATCCATTTAAATTGTCTCGTCTAGGCCGGTCTAGGAGTAACCTTCTCGATTGTAGTCGACCTTGGTCTAGGCCAACTGGACTATATGATAGGCCTACAATCTTAGTAGTACAATATTGTTTCACTCCCCAAATATCTGATCACCGTATGCAGCTATCTAAATCGATAGTGAAAACACAATATGGAAGTTAGATTCTCTGAATTCGCTCTTAATCCAATACAATCCAACACAATTAATAATACAATTCCTATTTTCGCAATCCACACAGCTAAAGGAGAAAAAGCACATTCTTAGAATGACATCATTCCTTTTTTTTTTAAACTTTAGTCTAGCTTCAAATCTAGACTTCTATTAGAAACGTATCTGCCCTACACTCTGGCTAATAGAAAAAAATAGATGGCGTAAGCATTGCAAATGAAGATGACGAAATTTCAATTCTACTGGCAGCTGACTCCTGCTGAGGCCCCGGGAGTCTGGATTAAATTTTCATCACCTTACTTTTAACGTCTGTGAAAAATTTCAGGAACATACGCAAGGATCACAAGATGATCTTTCCAATGTTTGAACGCAATGATAGGATGGATGCTTTTTTTTAAAGGAACAAACTATGACCTAAATTTGCCAGGAAGATTTATATAATTTACATACAGACCAATGTATAAGCTTAATCTTTATTTTTATTCCAGAAAAAAAAAAAGATGCCATGATCTGCTGTTGATTTTACAATAAAAAAAAAGATTGCTTTTGGTGTACAATTTTAAGACAATTTACAAACAATTGTTATTGTTTGTAACTATGAAAAAAACTTCTATTCTATTAATCGGAATGGGGGGAGGGTAATTTTATATTGTGTGTTTGAAAAGTATTTAGTTTCTTACAGTGTAGGCTTATGTAGTATTGCGCTATTTATTTATTATGTGTTTTAAAATGGACGCTTGCATCATTGTGAAATGTGCCATCCTGTGCTCATTTGATACTCTGTGGTTTGATTCCTGAAAATTCCTTGCTATGGAATTGTGTTTGTTCAGGAAATGACGCAATAATTTGTAACAGACGGAGAGGAGGTTAGAGACAGGAAGCACGTGAGACCGGAATGGGGGGGGGGGAATAGGATCAAGATTCTGGATGTGCAGGAAGTTAAATATTATTATTATTTATTTTTTTGCAGCATTTGTTTCCAAAGTGGCCTTAGCTGTACGTTAGGCTTCGGGCGAATGACATACGCGAGCCCACGAGCCGTAAACGTACCGCATCACACTAACGGGCTCGTCCGCCTCTAATCTAATGTTGTTACCTTACTATTAGTTACTGTACTACCAGCCGATTGACATTACATAATGAAGATCTATAGCAGAGGTTCTTATCCTGTGGGTCGCCTAAGACCATCGAAAATATGGATTGTTATTGTCTATTCTTCTATTGCTCTGTGTGTGTGGGGGGGGGGGGGGGGTTGCGGCAGAATGGGGGATTGTAAAAGGGGTCGCCTAGCATAAAAGGTTGAGAACCGCTGATCTATAGTCTCCATGTAAGATTTTGTCACCAGTCCGCTAATATTGATTCATTTCCCCTTAATCGCCTAACTAATGATAACGAAACATTTAGAATTTAAAAAAAAACTACAAAAAAAGCATTAAACCAGATTATAAACATTTCTGCAATCGCAGCCCCACCCCCACAGACGTGGGTCCTGGGATGATTGCCCCACACGCCACCCCCTCTGTCGTTTCAGAATGATCTCAACAATATTAGACAATCGTATGTAATCAAAGACTTTAATTGTCAAAAAAAAAAGATTTTAGTGTTTTACTTAAGAATACCAAAGGAAGAAAGAGAAAGCAGTAGGGCTTAGTTCCATATCTTCTGAGATTTAAAAAGCGATCACGTGATTCGCATTTAAGCACTTTACAATACAGCTTGACGTGACCCAAATTCATGGAGAATGCCTGGCGAATGTCGATTCGACCTGGACTCCCCTTCTTTACTCCGTTAAAATCGTTCTCCAGCAGGTAAAAGAAGTTTGGCTTCCATTTCCTTTTTAGGATCCGCGTTAAAGCTTCGGAAATTGAAGTACAATAAATGTATTTAGCTAAAACTCAGTATGTGAACAAAAAAATGGTAATGACGTAATGTCCCGAAGAAGAAGGATGAGTGCGATGTTTCACATGACTACGCAAACCCAGTGGCAACCTGCTTACAATCCCGCACCTCGCGCAGACAAAGCCTTTGTCCGCTGGCGGTCCATTTAAGTTTTCCTTCCGTCTTCTAAGACGGTCTTCAATAAAATAATAAAAAAAATGATTATACTCTTAAAATGCAGACGATACGTTGATATCGGCACTGCGTAGCATAAAAATATTATGTAACAAATATATAAACTATGTCCTCTGTGTTCCAGGTTGAAATCTAGAACCACACAATTCGTCAATTAAAAATGTAGAGAGAGCGCGTGTCCTCAAAGAAGGGAAGAACTTTTGTAATAGAATTGGATACAAACGGAAAAGGGAGAGCACAGAGTTTATTGTAAGTATAGATACATGTGTGTTCGTTTATGTCTGTCGCAGAACTAATTAATATATAGTAAAAAAGTAAAGTTTCCCCTTTCAGACCTTGTGATCTATGGGGCAGATGATATTAAGGTCGTATGTTTCTTTGGCCAACAGTTAAAGAGCAGTAGCCTCATCCTTAAATGGGTCATCCGCATATCAAAAATATAAATGTTCAAACAAAGACTGCTTTTTGATATACATTAACAAAAAGAGGGAAAATGAGATACACTTTGGAAGATCTCCGTTTCTTCCTTCACAAATATGACATGCTTGAAGATGTATTCATAGGTCTATCACTAATGTGCATGTATAGAGGCCTCTTTAGAAAACAATCCTGCCAGGGCTACCACATACTAAAACCCAGCACTGGACGGGTAAAACGTATTCACGGCCAAAACATGCACACAAATTATAAAACACTAGTTAACAATCGTGCATTCATCGCAAAGGTTGTCATGTCATGACAAATCTTTTAGACTTCAGATGTGTTTATAGATCAAAGTTGTTGTTTTTTTCCTTCAGCGCAGGACTTATGTACCATATGCTACACAAAGCTTTACCTTGGGGTACTCACTTAAAACTCAATAAATAGCCCGAGTGACCAATTAATAATAATATTTTTTTATTGCATAGAAAAATTGTCTTGCAACTGTGCATTGCGCATGACAACAGGCCTACATTATAACGATAGCTAAGGGCAGTTCTTAGGCAATTGTAGGCCCTAGGGGAAGTGAAGTGAAACAGAAAAGGACAAAATGACCGGAAAAATGCACAGTGAATCAAAAACCTTCATGCATCTATATTAAAATCGACAAATAAGTTACATTCATATTACGTTAAAGTAAAGGCGATTGCCAGGTGGCGTCCTCTGCCACATAGATCGCGACACCTGAAAGGGAAACCTACTTTACTTAAATTTAATGCAGATTCTTGTTAAACAAGAAATTAGTTTGACAATGTCAAAAAGTAGGCCAGACCAGTGACAAGAGAAAAACTTTTAATAACTCTCACACACCCCACCACAATAAAGCCTTTCCTTTGACAACAGTTAAATCTACATGCTAATGATGACAATGTATTCTCCCTGTCTTCATGGCTAGATGCATGAAAAGATTTTCCTTGTAAAATTCCAAAGAATTACCATAAAAAGAAAGCCAGCCTTTCCTGTGGTACATCGTTCTGGATAAATCTGACATCAAATACTGCATACCGACATTGTCGTTTGGCTTCCGCCTGCTTTAATCTGGCTACGAAATCCTGATAGGTTTTATCTGAAAATGTCAGATGATTGTATTAACAAGATATTGTATTAATTAAAACTTAATTAAATGACAAAAAAACACCTTAAATCTTTTTGATATCCCAACTTAAGTTGCACATCTTTATCAGAATCTTTGTGTAAATTGAATGGTGGAATAAAAAAAATGTCGAGATAACATTTTAATGAATTTGGTCATTGTAAGTTTACGCTGTGTGAAAATTGCTGTTAACACATTTGTCCAAGGCCAAGAAAGAATATTAATAGTTGAAAAATCGGTCAATCCAAAAATGAATAAATAAATAAATCACCAGGAATTCCAATACAATGCAAGACGAAGACAAAGAAATTGATGGACTGATGAAAGCAAGACTAAAAAGGAAATGTCTCACACTTCATCACGACTCACTGGCCACAGATCGTCTGCTACAGCCTTCCTCGTCGGCTCTTCGGTAAAAGTGATAAGAAAAAGTAGAGGAAGTAGAGAAAAAAATATTTATCATTCTCTAGTAAATATAAATATTTCGTTCTATTTGCTTCATTCCTTGCGATTTGTTCTTTTGCTATTAGTTCTGGACTGTGGTCATGGTGGTCCCGAGTTAAAAACCTGTCATTTTGCAGGAGATCTGGGCTAGAACTGATCTGAAAGATCATCAGAAACGTATACTACAAAAAAAAAAGTAAAAAAAGTAAAGTTCCCCTTTCAGACCTTGTGGTCTATAGGGCAGATGATGTAAAGGTCATCTGATTATGTGGCCTACGGTTAACGAGGGTGTCATGTGGCCAGCACAACGACCAACCGCCTTTACTTTTCCCCAACTAATGTCAGGTACCCATTAAAGCTGGGTGGACTCAGAGGCGCCCAAGGATCCCGAAATAAAAATCCAAGTCTTCACCGGGATTCGAACCCGGGACCCCCGGTTCAGCTGCCAAGCGCTTTACCGCTCAGCCACCGCGCCTCCCTATACTACAAAACAAAAACGAATTTGTGGCTATAGATCTAGATGTAGAACAAGTTTGTCTTCAGAGAATTCTAAGTTCGAACACTAAATTCTAAACTGCTTACTGCTGTATTTTACTTGTAACTTACCATGGCCAGCTTTTTCCTCCACTATGATCGTCCTGAGATCTTCGCTGACCCTGTATATAATGTACAGCCACTGGTGACCCATCTTGATCTCATCGTAAACACGGATACATTCGTCCGATACAGCAACACCCGATGCCTGGACACAATGATACATGTTTTAATAATGGGACTATAAGACTAGCTATTAACATAATAAACTGGGTTTGTATAGC
>JADKLZ010000104.1:5858417-5933148 GCA_021533235.1 Biomphalaria straminea
ATCTATCTATCTATCTATCTATCTATCTATCTATCCATCTATCCCCTCCTATATTTCTATTCTTTTAAGCCTCCTCTTTAGTGTCGATAATGCATTGTGAATGTATTTGTACTGACGCCATGTTTTATTAGTACATCTCTTTATGATTAATACTACATAATAAAGTGGAAAACTTTGCATGCTGCCAGAGATATTGTTTGTTACTGTGATCAAACGAAAATGGAGAGGCCTGAATAGATTGGTAAAGGCTTATAGAAATACTTTCAATATGCTTAAACTAATTGTATTGGGGAAAAAAGAGGGGGCGTAAGGCGTAATCTCATCTGTCACTTTGCAGCTCTAGTACATCTGTACATTGGGTTCCCCGGTCACTTCATCCCCGGTTATTTCATCCTCCGGTCACTTCATCCCCGGTTATTTCATCCTCCGGTCACTTAATCCCGGTTATTTCATCCTCCAGTCTCTTCACCCCCGGTTATTTCATCCCCGGTCACTTAATCCCCGTCACTTCAAAATAATTTCATCCCCCGGGATGAAATGACCGGGGATGAAGTGACATGAGGATGAAGTGACCAGGGAATGAAGTGCCCGGGGATGAAGTGACCGGAGGATGAAGTGACCAGGGAATGAAGTGACCGGGGATGAAGAGGCAGCGCAATGCGTAGGTGATGTGGGCGACCGCGCACGGCCTCGCGATCGGGTATTGCATCTTGAAAGTTAATGCCTTACTTATAGTCATGATTTATGGCTAGGTTTCTCATTACCAATTCATCAAAAAGTTCTTGATTGCTTGAATCAATTTCTGCGACTCTAAAAATCATGCATCCAAGACAGATACTGTTAAACTTTGAAGGCTCTCCAGAGGCACTGAATACCGAAACTACTCAACAGTTGAAAAAAAACAAGGTTACAAAGACAGTTTGTGTGGAAACACAAACTCAAAATCGGTCCCCGAAGTGGTCCACCCAGGCAGGTAAAAAGGCAGGTATCAATATTTTCAGAAAGAACATCAGAATTAAATTCTCTCAAAGAGAAATGACAGAGAAGAATTGAGAAATAAGGTTGACAGATCTTGTGTGGTGCCCCAGCGGTCCAGCAAACCAAAGGATAAGTGAAAGTTAATGTGAAAAAGTTAAGTGCGAACCTGACCTAACTGATGTCTTATAATGAATATCTAATTAATCTAATTGTTTTGTAAATTGTCAATCTCTTATTCAAATCCTCAAAAAAGAAAAAAATCTATCTATATATATATATTCCTCAAAGAATTAGGTCAGACGGGCAACATGCAACAACAACAAGTAAATAGGGAAGATCCCATGGCGTACGCACCACGGTGTGAATGGACCCAATCCGCACTATTTCATTCACAAAATAGCATAGCATGCGGCGCAACTCTATTTTGTGAATGAATGTGGTGTAGCCTATATAATTCTCTTCTTCTTTTAATATTATGACAAAGTAAAATAAGTATTTTAAGATTATTGTGTCGTATGACTATTGAAACTAGAACAACAATACACAGATAGAGTCTACTCTCAGGTTTGACTTTAGAAGTACTTTAATTAATATAACAAATTACGCATATTCGTTCATCAGACATGATTACGAAAGGTAACTAATCTCTCTATTCCTAGATCTAGATCTAAAACTCGAATTCAACTCTAAGATAATAGAACTTCTCCTCGCAAAGATAGTTTTATGCTTTAGCACATGAACATACTAATTATAGTCCGTTTAATAAAATTAACATTCAAATTTGTTTTTCTAAAGCATTGTTACATGAGTGCATCTATATTCTTAATATCGCGTAAATTAAGGTCAATTAGCCATTTTGTTAGCTCCATTCATAGTATTTTTCATTCATGAATTCACGCTATCGCTTTACTTATAACAAGCAAATGGGAAGATCCCATTGCGCATCATGGTGTGAATGGGAAATATATTTTCATTTACAAAATAGCATAGCATATTTTTTTTTACTTTAAAAAGATTTTAATAAGTAACTTCGTGTAACTTGAAAACACAATTGTATATATATCTACTATTGAATTATGATTTCTAAATTATGAAAAAAAAATTGCATGATCCTCAGTCTTAGAGATTAAACACAATTTAAAGACATAGATTCTAGACATAAAATGAAGTACAATGCACAAATATTTGTTTCATAAAACTCTCTCTTATGAATTTGTGTAGTAAATGGAAGGGAGGTTAAAAAAGTGGAAGCCGGAAGAGATTATAGGCCTATTGTGTCGTAAGACTCTTGAAACTAATCTAGATCGACATTTAATAATTTCCGGAGATTTCCAGGACTTTTTCGTAGGCCTATATTTAATAACATTTCATGAGATTTCCAGGGGTTTCTGATAAATCAAGTCCAAGAGGCCACGGGAAATCTGTTATATGCTATAAAATGGTTAATTTAATAATTTATACACCTAAAAATTAGCACGGGTCCATAGACATAAATAAATATAGACTGGAAAAAGGAATAGGTCCAATGAAAGTGCGGGACCCACTGCGGTCGCATATTTTGCAGTGCCTAAGGCCTGCCCTGGAAAATAGCGGCGTATGCTATGCCGCCGGTCGTCAAGAGGCCGCGAGAAATCTGTTATGTTATAAAATGGTTCAATTTAATAATTTATACACCTAAAATTTACCACGGGTCCAAAGAAAGTGCGGGACCCACTGTGGTCGCATATGTTGCAGTGCCTAAGGCCTGCCCTGGAAAATAGCGGCGTATGCTATGCCGCAGGTCGACTAGTAATAATATATTTCCGTAAAAAAAAAAATTCCTTTAGTTAAGTGTTCTTTTGTTGTATTATACCACTGCAGCTCACGCGATAAAATGAAAACTACTTATTAATTGTTGATATAAATTATGTCCAACTTATATGCACACTAAATACATTTTTTCTCTTAAAAAAAAAAGTAAACATTTTTCTGGTGTAAATGTAGTAGTTTGTAATTACTGAACTTGCATGATTTAGAAATGTAGAGATTATTTCTACGTATGAATGTAGTACTTGGTATAACTGAACTTCCATGATTTAGAAATGTAAAAAAAAAAAGTCTAAAACCTTTAACATATTGTTGTAACTCTGTTTCCACACCATTATTGTGGTGCGCATTTGTGCACTATTAAAACACTGTTATGAAAATAGTTGTACACAGGAAGGAAGTCTCGATGTAACGTTGGTTGTTGACATCGGCCTTGTTTGGAGATCCATGTTGATTAAACTTATATTGTTATTGTTTTCCTTGCCGTTGAGTTGCTTAATGTAATATATTACATTGGTGTCAGAAGTGGGATTATAGGCAACTCAACGGGAGGAGGGTAAGTAATGGCTTCCCGTGATAGAAAAGTAATGGCTTCTCCTGTTATGAAGCAGCTAGATCAGCTCTCGGTGAAAGAAATTAAACAAGAGCTGCGGGATCGAAGTCTGAAGATTGGGGGTAGTAAGGAGACGCTTACAGCTAGGCTCCGACAGGCCCTGATTGAGGAAGAGGAGGACCCGGACAGTTATCAGTTTGAGGTGGGGCCAGATATAACTGAACTCCTAGGTAGGATGCAGGAAAAGTTGGATACACTTGATGGAATGCAAGAAACAATGGACACACTTGATATAGGGATTAGAACGATGCAGGACAAAATAGACACACTAGATACAGGGATCAGGACTGAATTAGTATCAGTGAACCAGAAAATAACCTTAATTGAGGAAAAGATGAACCAGAGAGTCGACATAGTAGAAAAAGACATAGCAGAACTGAGGGCTCAGGTTAGAGAAGGGTTCAGCAAGGCGCCGGTGACCACTACTGGATCAGTGTTACCTGCAGTGCCTGGAAAGATGAAACCTCCTATATTTGATGGTTCCGTGTCCTGGTCCGTGTATAGGAAACAGTTTGACGCAGCGGCACAAGTTAACAAATGGATCAGTGAGGAAGAGAAAGCAACGGCCCTTGTGTTATCCCTAAGAGGAAAAGCCTCCGAATTGCTTCAGTCGCTACCGAACCAGCAGGATTTCGCTGCTCTTGTTCAGGCTCTGGAACTCAGGTACGGGGATGAACATTTGCAAGAAGTTTATCGAGTGCAACTGAAAACCCGAAAACAACGCCTCGATGAGACACTACAGGAGCTGGAGACAGACATCGAACGCCTCGCACATTTGGCCTACCCAACCGCCGCACAAGATTTTCTGGAGGTCATCATCACAGACGCTTTCATTGATGCGCTTCGAGACCCTGAGTTGAAGAAAGCCACAAGAGTTAGTGGTAAACGCAAGGCAGGTGAAGCCCTGGTTTACGCTCTGTCATATGAGGCTGCCAAAGACGCATCTGGGAGCACTCACCAGGGCCCAAGGCTGGACGTCAAGGAAGAAGATTTCACACAACTTGTCAGACGGGTGACAGAGGCACTGGATGAAAGACGAAATACACGGATACCGGAAGATCAGCCCAGGGCCCCTGTACGATGTTGGAATTGTGGTAAACTTGGCCATATTCAAAGGAACTGCACTGGAAGATTTCGACAAACCGGTACCCCTCACAGGCCAGAAATGTATACAGGAACTGGTTCCCGGGGCTACCAGGGAAACTAGCTCGCGCCGGCTTCAAGGGGCGGAAACCGGCGACACAGAGAATAAGAGCCCCCGCAACCGTCATCCCTGTCGCCGTGCTAGGGCAGAATGAGAGCCTGAAGGTAGAAGGCAAGATCGGTGCTGAAAACTATCGCTTTCTGCTTGACACTGGTGCTTCCCGATCAGTCATTCGGCCAGAGTTGGTGAACAAAAACAATATGACCAAGGTGAATTCATATTCCTTAAAAACCGCCAGCGGTGAGTTAATGCCTATACAAGGACTAACTAGTGTTAAATTCGAGCTTGGGAACCAGTTATTCATTCATGAATTCCTTATAGCCAATATAACCGATGACTGCATCATTGGACTTGACTTCCTGCAGAAATTCGAGTTTTCGATTAACATTGGCGGAGGAGTTTTGATATGTGGGGATGTAGAGATTCCTCTACTAAACGACGGGAATGAAGAAGAGAATGATCGAATCAGAAGAATCCTGTTGACGGAGGATACGAGCTTGCCCGCAATGTCTGAAGTAATTATTTGGGGAAAATTAGAGCATGGTCATACAAAAACGAGAACGGCAATTGTCGAGGGCAAGGAGGATAACTGCAGTGAATTTGCCGTGGGTAAGACGTTGGTCATGATCGGTAGGGATCAAAAGGTACCTGTAAGAGTTATGAACCTTGGCTTGGGTGAAAGAAAACTACGAAAAGACAGCATCCTCGCTGTTTGCCATACGGTGGACCTGATACAAAATTGTAGCGATAATAACATCATCAAGGACAGCACTGCATCAACCCACCCCTATATTACAAAACTCCTGGGGGAGATAAAGACAAGTTTATCAGATGAACAATATGCCAGTGCCGAAAAACTGATTTGTGAGTTTAGCGATATATTTCCGACTGATGAGACAGATTACGGGCGGACGAATATGGTGGAACATCGTATTGACACAGGAAACACCAGACCAATTCGACATCCGCCACGTCGACTTCCGCTAGCAAAACAAAAAGAAGCAATGGACATGATAGAATGCATGAGACAACAGGGAGTCATTGAGCCTTCAAATAGTCCGTGGTGTTCACCTATAGTCTTAGTAAAAAAAAAAGACGGTTCTATGAGATTCTGTGTAGATTATAGATCGTTGAACGAGGTCACCCATAAGGACAGTTATCCTTTACCTAGAATAGACGACACATTTGACACGCTTACAGGAGCACAGATATTCTCTACTCTTGATTTAAAAAGTGGTTATTGGCAGGTTGGAATGCATTCTGAAGATAGAGAGAAAACTGCGTTCTCTGCAGGAAACGGTCTCTGGCAATTTACGGTAATGCCTTTTGGGCTCTGCAACGCTCCGGCCACATTTGAGCGATTAATGGAACGGGTCTTACAAGGACTTAACTGGAACACCTGTCTTGTCTATCTGGATGACATTATCGTCTTGGGTAGGACGTTTGAAGAACATCTGGTAAATTTGAAGGAGGTGTTTCAAAGGATACGAGGCGCTGGGATGAAACTCAACCCAAAGAAGTGTTCTTTGTTTAAAGAGAGTGTAAAATATCTTGGGCACATAGTATCAGGTGACGGCATTCACACAGACCCTGACAAGACTGAGGCAGTAAAACTGTGGCCTACACCATCCAATATTCGAGAATTAAGAAGTTTTTTAGGGCTCTGTACTTACTATAGACGTTTTGTGCCACATTTCTCCAATATATGTGCACCCCTTTATCGATTGACAGAACAAAAGAGGTCATTCAACTGGACACAGGAGTGTCAAGAGTCCTTTGAAATGTTAAAAGACACACTCGTCTCAACCTCCATACTTGCCTATCCGATACCAGGCATGACGTTCATTTTGGATACTGATGCAAGCAACACCGGAATAGGCGCCGTCATCTCCCAGAAGATTGATGGAACGGAGCGAGTCATTGCTTACTTCAGCCGTAGTTTGTCAAAGGCTGAAAGGAACTACTGTGTCACAAGACGTGAACTTCTTGCCGCCGTCGATGCAATAAAGCATTTTCATAAGTACCTTTATGGACAGAAATTTATTTTAAGGACAGATCACGCGGCAATACAATGGCTGCTTTCTTTTAAGTGCCCTGAAGGGCAGGTCGCTAGGTGGATCGAACGTCTGCAGACCTATGAATTTGAAATTCACCATCGAAAAGGACTAATTCACCAGAATGCTGATGCACTGTCTCGACGACCTTGCAAAACAGAATGCAAACATTGTAAGAAAGCTGAAGAAAAGGAAGCGATAATTGATTGTCGACGTTTAGATTTGAATGTTTTAGGACCCTGGTCTGATGAGAATATCCGAGATGATCAACTGAAAGATGAGGATCTGGCAACCGTTCTTCTTTGGAAAGAGAGGGGAGAGCGACCAGATTGGCAACACATTGCTGAGAAAGGGGCTACCATGAAGGCGTACTGGGCACAATGGGATTCAATGGTAGTAGAAAACGGTGTTCTCAAGCGAATGTGGGAATCTACCGATGGGACATCAACACGATTACAAATAGTTCTTCCAAAAGTGAGAGTCCAGGACGTACTCCAAGAGTTGCACAATGGCGCCACAGGTGGTCACTTGGGTATTAACAAGACGTTGGAGAAAGTGAGACAAAGGTTTTATTGGTGTCGGTACAAGGAAGATGTAGAGGATTGGTGCAGAAGATGTGACCGGTGTGCATCAACAAAAGGCCCGCAACGTCGAACAAGGGGACCCCTACAACAGTACAACGTAGGTGTTCCATTCGAGAGAATCGCACTCGATATAGCTGGCCCGTTTCCTGAGACACTAAAAGGAAACAGATATATTCTAGTGATAATGGACTATTTCAGTAAATGGCCTGAGGCTTTCGCGATACCAAACCAAGAAACCACAACAATAGTCGATATTTTGGTGGAACACTGGATTAGCCGCTTTGGTGTACCTATGGAACTACATTCGGATCAAGGACGCAACTTTGAATCCAAGCTATTCCAAGAAATTTGCAGAATCTTAAAAATTGAAAAGACTCGAACAACGCCACTGCACCCACAATCAGACGGGATGGTAGAACGCTTTAATCGTACGTTGATACAACACCTGGCTAAAATGACTGTAGAACAACAAAACGATTGGGATGACTGCATTCCTCTATTCCTCATGTCCTATAGAGGAGCAGTTCATGCAACCACTGGTTATACACCAGCCAAATTATTATTTGGTCGGGAACTTCGGCTGCCAGCAGATCTTTTATTTGGGCTGCCAGGAGACAAACCAACGACAACAAGCGAGTACGTAGCAGATCTTAGAAGGAGACTCGAGACGGTTCATGCACTTGCACGAAGTCGGTTAAAAGAAAATAGCGACCTCATGAAGACCAGATACGATAAAAGGGTCAATTGTACTGGTTTTGTGGAGCATGATCTTGTTTGGCTGTATAACCCAAAGAGAAAGAAGGGAAGATCGCCTAAATTACAAAAGGATTGGGAAGGACCTTATAGGATTTTGAAAAGAATTAACGACGTGGTTTACCGCATTCAGAAGGGTCCCCGAACTAAATGCAAGGTGGTACATGTCGATCGGTTGTACCGGTATTGTGGAGAACAGACAGGAACGGAGTCAGTTCGGGATGAACAGACTTAGGAAGGGGGCAGTGTAATGACCATGCTCTGTAGAGACTCTATGGCTGTGCACCGGCGCACGAGAATGGACTGAATAAATGAAGAGAGGAGGAGGGAGTGCGAGTGGAGAGAGAAAGATTATTACGTTTTTAACAGCCTGGTCTCCTTGGACCCTACAGCGCATCGAGAAATCCTGCTGGTGCAACGCTTGGAACAAATGGTTCTGATGACCACCGCCATGACATCTTCTGTCTCTCTTTCTGCTATGAGGCTGCCCTTAACCAAGGCAGATCAATTGGAGAGGAAGGAAAAAGAGACATACGCAAAGCACAACGCAGATGGCTTCATTGAGGTGGCAAGATAAGATCATTGTCGCCACAATCGACAGACCTCCGCCTGCATCAACTGGTCCACTGCTCTTGGTCATGAAATCGATTTTTGTCCGGGACGGACAAATCTGAGAAGGGGGCAATGTTGTAACTCTGTTTCCACACCATTATTGTGGTGCGCATTTGTGCACTATTAAAACACTGTTATGAAAATAGTTGTACACAGGAAGGAAGTCTCGATGTAACGTTGGTTGTTGACATCGGCCTTGTTTGGAGATCCATGTTGATTAAACTTATATTGTTATTGTTTTCCTTGCCGTTGAGTTGCTTAATGTAATATATTACAATATCTAAATTTGTTTTGTGGTACTAAAGAACCTCCCGTGTTTGTTACTATTAATAGTGAATATTTGTAAAAGTGATGTATTTTTATTTAAAAAAAACTGCTTGCATAGGTGATTTAAAAAATTAGATTTTTCGCTTTTAGAAAAGAAAAAAGTAGTAGTTGCATCAGAACTTTGAATGGACTAAAATATTATGATGTCGGATTTTCACTATCTTTTCTAGTTTACAAGATCTAAACGAGACGGACAGACATTTCACACGAAACTAATAGCGTCTTTTCCCCTTCCTAGGGTTAATAAAAAAGAGATAAGATCAAACTCTAACCATTCAAAATCTGATGCTGAAAATCACTGTTTGTCGTTGAACAATATAATTAACCATCTTGAAGAACAGTTATATGCGACGCTAGTGATGTAATTACACAATCATTTGATTATTCTGATCTTGGAGTGTGAACATTTACACATTGGAAATGTTATTATGTAGCTCAAAGCCGCCCCAAACAAAAGTGTGAAGATTATGGGCACTTTGCTCCACCGAATTAAATAAAAACAACAACTTAAATGTGAATCAGAAACACAACGGAGCGACAGTATTCTTAACTCGAAAAATAGTAGCTTATAGTATTTTGTAGCAGCGGAATTACTAGATAAGTTAGTTAAGAAATACATCCCTATGTTATTTGTATTATATTGTAATAACTTGAAGGAAGGCAACTCAACGAGAACAACGATGTTTATTTACATGACATCACAGGTACATAAAACAACAACTTCATTTAGCAATGTCTCTTCATCTTGACTCTCAACGTGGGCGGAAATCGTTCTTCTCTTATGTCAATATCCTGTTCTAGTCCGTTCACTAGAAGTGCGCACCTGTGCACTAGCCTGAATGATGGTGCACACAAGTCAGAGTCATTACATTGCCCCCGTCTTAGCACTTTTCGTCCCGAAAAGAAACACTGCAGCTGATGTTTGACAGTTCAGGCGGAGGTCGATCAGTGGGAGTCACAGGCGCCATGTAGGGTGCTCCCCACGAAGCCATCCACATCCACCTCTCAAAGCTTATCCTCGAACTGGAAGGCAGATGGGCCTTCTTAGACGTCCGCACAAAAAGTAAATGTCTCCAAGAAACTATGCGCGCGGTACGGCCCACGTTACCATCTTCAAGGGTCGTATTGAGCTGACGTGGACTGATTTCCTAGAATGGAAAGGGAATCGAACAAAGCCATCGCCCGCCATGTGCGCGAAGCCGTCATCGCTCTCAAGGACACCCGTGGGTCTACAGCTAAGGATATAAAAAAGTACCTCGTCTCCCATGGACAGATCAGTCTCGACACGGATATCAGACCAGCCATCTTATCTGCACTCAAGGCCAAGCAGCTGACCAGTCCGGAAGGCTCCAAGGGACGATTTATGTTTTGGGAAGAAGAACCACCGCGAAAGTCTAAAGAGAAACGAAAGTGCTCATCGTGCAGCAAACGCCAGCGCTGTTGCAGAAGACGACGTCGTCGAAGGTCATGCAGGAGGCGACGCAGAAGACGAAGGTGCTGCCGCAGGAGAAGACACCATCATCATCACTGCCGTAAAGGCCATCGTAGACTGGACAAACGTCAGGCTCTCAAAAAGATCTCCAGCATGAGGATTCCCTCAGGCAAACAACTTGTCGTATTCTGTGCGAAACGGGGACGAAAACGAAAATGAAATAAACATCAATAACTGAATTTTTTTTTTTTTTTTTTTTTTTTTTGCATTTTAACTGAATTTTTTTTAAGGTCCTTTTTAGGGCCACCACTGATCCACATTCTAAAAGGGTTTGATAGAGTTTAATACAATTCGCAGTTATGTGACAAATTAAAAGACAATAAGGAAAATCATTTTGCAGCTCAATGTTACAAGGCTTCGTAGCCTAAATTTAGATCTAGTTACGCGTTCTTTGTCAAAATGGCTGCTTTTTGTTTTCAGCATATCTAGACCATAGGCCAAAATAAATATAGACTGTCGGATAAAAGAGTTTTATGAAACGAGCATTTGTGACTTGCAGTTTTGTGTACCGGTACTTCATTTATGTCTATGAGTTTTGTTTAATCTCTAAGACTGACGATCATGCAATTTTTCAATGTTTCAGAAATCGGAAATCCGAATACAATAGATATACATGTTTTCAAGTTACAGTTACTTCTTTTTTATTCAGTCTATATTTATCTATGTCTATGATCTAGACTATATTTTCCTAGATTGGGGCGACTTCCCTTATTACGTACTTAAAAATCTATATAGATTAAACTAGAAAATTAACTTAAATTATTATTATAACAAGTGCTACTTCTTTCCTTGTGCCATTAGAGAATGGAGTGGGTTGTCTTAATCAGCCATGAAAATCTATGGCTTAGCAGAGTTTAAGTCATTGATTAACATGCATGACTAGATTGACACATGCAATGCGTTGGACTTAATCATCTTCTTTTCTTAAAGCAGGTTCCGTAATATACAAGATAAGCATTAGTCATTCAATAATAACGCGTACATTAAAATCATTCAGTCATTTAGTATAATTGTAATGTATAGACTACTAAAGACTTCAAACAATCACAGTGTCTTCCTATAAATACTGTAATAACTTCAAGGAAGGCAACTCAACGAGACATAAGATGTTTATTTACATATTTACATCACACGTACATAAAACAACAACTTCATTTAGCACTGTTTCTCTATCTTGGCTCTCAACTTGGACGAAAATCGTTATTCTCTCATGTCAATATCCTGTTCTAGTCCGTTCACTAAAGGTGCGAATTTGCGCACTAGCCTGAATGGCGGTGCGCATTACAGAGTCATAACAATACGCTCAGATGTGTTGATAAGGTCGTAGGCCTAAGACACACAATGTTACTCACTAGTTCTTTTAGATCTGTGATTTTTTTTTCTTTTGCATTCCCTGCTTGGTCTAGGCCTAAATAATGCTATCGTTGATAATGTGCGTTTTTGCTGATCAACGCATAGTGAATATGAAAGATTAACGTTCCACTAACTCGTTGAAAAGTTGTTTTTTTTAAAGTGACATGTTCGGATGTAGCTCCGTGTGTAATTATCTATGTTTGATGTTTGTAAAATATTGTTATGTTTGTAAAATGTTCTAGCCTACTTATTTTTGGTGTTCCTTTAGAGTTGAAGATAATCTTACATCCTCGTCCAAACCTCCCTCTGGATGACCGGCGGGGGGGGCAGGGTATGAACCCGGGACCATTGAGACAACCAAATGACAGCCCAGCGCGCACAATGGCAACCAACCAATATGATTATCATCATAATGTAACAAAAAAAGAACGGTGAATTAATCAAAATAGTTTGACATACTTTTATGTAGCAAGCATGATGACAGATTTCATTAAATAAATGACGTTTTTAAATTCCTTTGTCCTTTTTTTTCTATATTGTCCTTTTTAATGGTTTGCTCACCTTTTTATTCTTCTTTAGTAGTGTGGGTGCCTGATACTGACTGGAAACCTAGAATCTAATTCCTGCACAATTGCACCAACGAAGTTGTTAGATCTAATTGTGATCTTTTTATTCTGTGAATTTCCGTGTATGCCTAATGGCAGATATTAAAATAAGGTGAATGTTACTGCACCAAGGCGAATAACTGAACATACACGACTTAATATAGGCTAATAGTCTAGGTTTAAGGCTAGGCCTATATTAAAATCAATTTAATGAATATTTAGACTTCTGAAATAGCCCATTAAACGGCAGATGTCGATGGGCTGGAAAAAAAATCATGATTAGTCTCTGCAATATAGCTTTTTATAATTATTTAGGCAGGGGATATTAATTGAAAAATAAATAAGAATTAAATTAACATCTCTGATACTGATAGGCTATATGTAAATCTAGATCTGTAAGATAATTTAACATTGAAATGTAAACACACATTCCATAAAGTAAAGTAAAGTTCCCCTTTCAGACATTGTGATCTATAAGGCAGATGACGTAAAGGTCATCTGTTTCTGTGGCCACGGTTAGGTCTAGCGAGGGTGCCATTTAGTCTACATTTTTTTAAAAAAGGTGTTTTATTGGGGGAAAAGAAGAAAGGAGGATAACTTCTGAATTTGGAATAGATGGAATTTAGTTTTACGCACAGACCTAGATATCTATGTGGTTTTTAATACGTAACTCTTTGTTATTAGAAACAATTTTAATATATTAAACTTATGGGACGATTTTTATCAGAATTTTTGCAAGAGTCGAAAATCCTGATTCTAAATCTAAATCTAGACCTAGTCTAGTAGAATAGTCTAGATCTAGATGTCTAGTAGACTTCTAGGTTCTAGATAATCTGGACCTATATTTGTTACTAGATTCTAGATCTACATATATAAGGTAAACTCGGTTTTCTTAGTCTAAGTCCTAAACAAAGGCTAAGTTAAGTAGACACTGTCACTAGTCTAGTGTCACACTACTCACTACAATTCTAATTGTACAATGTCTACAATTTTATGAATTTAATTTTTTTTAGAATCTCATTATATTTTATTATTAAAATTAAATTTTTATTTTTAATAATAATAGGCTATTATTTATTATTATTAAATATTAGATCTACAATAATTTATTAATTAGAAGATAGATCAATTAGCATTACTAGATAGATTAGATCTAACTTAATAGCCTACTTCAGAAGAGAATAAAAGAACAATATTAAATTAAATATAACACTACTACAGCCAACCTCTACTCTACAATATCAGATATCTAGCATATGCAGAAGGCAGAATGCCTGACAGGTATAGATCAGAATTCAGAGATATATGCTAAAGGTAGTAAAGCAGACCAGGACCCTCCATTGCCTGTAACACCACTGAGATGGATGGATAAAATTAATTAGCTAATTTATTATTTATGTGTTGATGGTAATGTTTGTTGTTACTAGAGTCTACTAGATCAACTTAACTACCAGATATATGTCATGATATTATTAACTAATATAGGATCTACTTAGTAACCTACTGATCTACAATCTTATCAGAAAAAGACATTAACCAACCAGTCAATGACCTCTGGAATTTCATAAAAAAACAATCTTAAAAACATTATAGAAAATCATATACCCACTAAATACACATCAAATAAAATAAATAAATGCTTGATTAATAATAGATAAAAGAAGCTTTGTAAACAGAAGGAAAACCTATATAGAAAATTTAAAGAAACTAAGGCAGAAAGAGTTTATAAAAAGTACATAAAAATTAAACACCTAACCCAAAAAGTAAGCAGACAGCTGCAGAGTGAGTACATAAACAATGTAATATCTAAAGATAATAACAAAAATCTATGGTCATACATTAAGTCTAAGAAAATGGAAACAACCGGCATAGCACCATTAAAAGGAGAAGACAACTTAAAGCATAACGATAATGAAACTAAAGCTAACATCCTAAACAAATACTTTGCATCAGCATTCTCAGCCCCAGGAGACAAAGATATATCAATTAATTTAAACCAAGTAGACAATATAGGAGAGATAGAAGTACAGGAAAATGGAGTCCAAAAACTATTAGCCAGCATCAAGCTGAATAAAGCGTCGGGACCTGATGGTATTCCAGCTAGATTAAAGAACTAAGCAAAGAACTAGCACCTGTGTTCAAAATACTTTTTCAGGCATCTCTTAACCAGGGCAGAGTACCAAGGGACTGGAAAGAAGCTAATGTCACACCTCTATTCAAAAAAGGAGAAAAATCTGACCCAGGAAACTACAGACCAGTATCACTTACCAGCATCACATGTAAAATCCTAGAACACATAATATGTAGCAACATCATAAACCACTTAGATAAACCTAATGTCCTTACTCCATACCAACATGGCTTTAGGAAACATAGATCATGTGAAACACAACTAATAGGACTAATTGATGACTTTTCAAACGGTTTAGATAATAGTGAACAAATAGATGCTATCTTACTAGATTTTTCCAAAGCTTTTGACAAAGTTCACCACCATAGTTTGCTTAAAAAATTAAAATATTTTGGTATTAATGGTCCATTGCATCAGTGGATTAAAGATTTTCTGATAGGAAAAGAACAAACTGTAATAATAGATGGTTCTAAATCAACACCAATAACAGTAAACTCAGGTGTACCCCAAGGAACAGTCTTAGGTCCACTACTATTTCTAATTTACATGAACGATTTACCAAATTGCATTAGTTCAGGAACAAAAGTTAGATTATTTGCAGATGATTGCATAAGAGAATTAGATGAATTACAGAAATGGGAATCAAATTGGAGCATGTCTTTCCACCCAGAAAAATGTCAGTTATTAAGAGTAACAAAAAACTAAAACGAATTAATTCCACTTATCTTATTCATGGTAAACCAGTAACACGGACTAAAAACGCAAAATACCTAGGTGTTATAATAAATGAAAAACTGTCATAGAATCCCCATATTGATGAAACTATAAAAAAATCAAACAAAGCATTAGGGTTTATTAAAAGAAATTTCTATAAATCAAATAAGAACATAAAACTAAAATGCTATTTAACCTTGGTTAGGCCAATAATAGAATATGCATCCTCTGTTTGGGACCCCTCAACTCAAGAAAACATTAAGAAACTAGAACAGACACAAAATAGAGCAGTGAGATTCATAACAAACGAATATTCACATTTCACTAGAGTAACACCTTTAGTAAAATCACTAAATTTAGAAAGCCTTCAGGATAGAAGACTTAAGAGTAAAGTAGCAATTATACACAAAACACTGAACCATAATCTCCAAATACAAAAACAAAACTTAATAAAATACTCAGAAAGACACAAAGATAAAGGCACATTCCTCATCCCATATGCTAGGACAAATCTGTACAAAAGCTCTTTCTTCCCTAGTGCCATTAGAGCATGAAATGTTTTGCCTGAGCTAGCCAGGAAAACCAGTGACTTGGCAGAATTTAAGTCACTGGTAAATATGCATGACTGAATGCATGACGCGTAGGACATAATCATCTTCTTTTTTGAAGTAACGTCTTTATTATATAAGATAAGTCTAGATCTATAACTCTATTTCATGTAGATCTATTTAGTTTTGAATTCCGTAGAATTTTATTAATATTAGTATCAGCTGTAGTCTACCATTAAATCTAGATCTATCTTGTCTTATAAATAACAGATGTTACTTTTTAAAAAATTACTATATCCTACACAATTTAATGTGTTTATCTAGTCTTGCATGATAATTAGAGGCTTAAGCTCTGCTAATCAATTCATTGATTTTAGGAAATGTGAAATAGGATCACAATGGGTAGTAAATGGGCTGAATAGCTATAGGTTCCCACAATGACCTGCTGACCAATATAAAAAAAATGAAAATTTAAGCTGTATGGAGGGGTTGCAAAGGCCTTCTTGCAGGGAACAGCACCAGGGAAAATAGAGACAGTCAGACATCAAAAAAAGGAAATCACAGGGGGAAAAATGCTTTAAGCTTTGATTTTATGTTCTTTACTTTTTTTTTTAAAATCTATTTTATCAATACAATTTTAATTATTTTTTTTATGTATATGACTAGTATAAGCATTTAAGAAAAGTTAATTTAAATTATTTCTATTCCAAAAAAAAATACAGGTTCTGTGATCAGTATTGTGCATCAAGAGAGCGACAAAGAATGTAAAGTTGTTTGAAAAGCATTTTGTAACAAGTAAAGTTTCAAAGTCACACCATTTATTAACATTGATTCTCCTACATGAAAAATAACTTTTTTGAAAACTCGTTCATGTATTTCAAATAAAATGGAAAATAAAAAGATTGATCAGGTTTCATTTGAGCAATTAAATCCTCTGAGTGAAAGTCCTTTGTGGGATGAAAGATACCTACACAATGATTTGAACTCCTCTTTAGACTTCTTTGACTTAGAACATTTCACATACAGAGCTGATGCTGATAATGCTGCTATAGATGTGGATAGCTGCCTTTCTGATTCATTTAATCATTCTAATGATAGAGAGCAACAACTTAATGAGTTGCATACATCACCTTCATTAAATGGAAACATCACTAGCCCTAATATTGATGATATAAATGAAAGTGATGAATTCTGGAAAAATATATTGAATAATATAGATCACAATATCCTTGCAGACAAACCCTATGATTATTGTAGCTCAGCCTCTGATTTTTGTTTGTCATTGACCCAAGCTGCAACTACAGATGAATTCATTCAGAGACATGATAGCATCTCTTTCAATGACTCGCTTTCTTTGAGCATAAATAAGTCAAACAGTATTTCTTTAAATAGTCTGCCAGAAAGTAATGTCACCAACATCAAACCTTGCAACACAAGTAAACCATTCCCAGAGAAGAAAAAACAGAGTCCAGTCAAAACTGCTCTTACCACATGTAAAACCAAAAGAAAGAAAACTAAAAAAGCAATAATTGGTAATAAATTGCTTACCAATACTACTGCACACTCTAATGGACTCATTAATCAATCTCATCACTCTTCCCATGGTTACAGTGACCTAACAAAAGTTGAAGTTAAAGGAAAATGGATTACCTTGTTCAAATCTGTCACATTCAAAAGTAAAGATTTTAATGTCAATGCTGAAAGACAGAAAACGCCTAAAAGTAAGTCAAGAAAACAAAATAAAAGTTCTAATTTGTTATCCAAACATGAAATTAGCTTTTATCAACAAGATTCTACAGATCCATTAATCACATCACATTGTGAGGGCTCCATTTGTTTCAACAGCTGTGACATCTCACAGAATGTAAATCATTCTAAAGGTAACATCCTTCCAGACCTAATGCCCACAGCTCAAAACAATGTTAATTCTCATATTGTGCCAACTAATGTTGTACATCTTCAGACCAAAAATGATAATTCTTTTGTACAGACCACATCACTGGAGGAACATCAATCAGTTACACTGCAGTTTCCTTGTGAAATTAAATCTGTTTCCTCTATTAAAGTAGATAAGAAAGGCTCTGTCATGTCTTTGCCAACTAACACTTTAAATACATTCATGGTGAGAGATCTGCTGAACATGTCAGGGCGTAAGATTGAAAAGAATATTAAAGATTTAACCATGGAGTATCGTGCTAATATTGTTAAAATTATTCAGCAAAAGCAACTACGTCTAAAGCAAATGGAGGCTTAAAGTTTAAAATACTAAACCTAAAACTTGTGTGGCTACCTTGTGTTAATGACAAGCAAATCATAAATCTATTGACTACACTTCATTGAACTATCATTATATTTCATTAAGCATCAGACTGTCATTACTGGTACATTTAATTAAACACAGGAACTCATCAGTGAATTATTTCAAAGCTTCCCAAGGGACATCATTTCTTATTCATGGTTTTCGAATCAGTGTATCCAATTCCATTAAAAATTAAATCTCTTCTTCCACTTGTATAAGCATATAGAGATTACGTGTAATTCATGTTTTATTAAATGGGTCAGTGTCTCAAAATGTTTTGGTAAAGATATTGTTTCATGTGAGTGTTCTGCTATTCAATAAAGAATAACAAACAAAAACAATATACAAAGTCGTTGTTTTTTCAAAAAAATTGTAAGTGTATATATATATATATATTTTATTTCAAATGTATTGTTACATATTACATGTTGTTTATACAGTACAGTATTCCACAAAATAACATAACATGATGTGATTAGGGCCCATGGAAAAAATTAAATTACATTGGTGTTTTAACCAACTTGTTTATGAGATTTGATTTTTAGCAATGAATTCTGTCAAAAACAATTAACAAATTTTTAAAAATTAATTGCACAAAAGACATATTTTTCTTAGTATTTAAATAAAAAAAAACATTTACCCTAATAACACCCCCCCCTCCCAAAAAAAAATTATTATCACATGGTGTTTCAATATTTAGCATGCCTTTATAAATTAACGTTTGCACACTTCCCTACCATTTCGAAGACCATCATGACAAATAAGAGATACAACAAACTGATCAAATGTTGAACATGTTACAGGAAATGGCAAAATTCTTTTGTCTTTAAAAAAACCAATGAAGATAAGGGAAAAGGAGGGGGGGGGGGGGTAAAAGAAAACAGCTTGACTGTACCCTAGTGAAAATAAACTTTAGATATTCAAAGTATGGAATAAATAGAGACATTGTAAAAATACAATAGCAAAAGTTTGGATGGAATGGTTCTTTTTATTGCTGCATATGAGGTGTGCACATTATAGTGATGATCTATCTTAAAGTTAAAACAGAAATAATTTTTACCTATTTTTGGAAATAATACCTAACTTTTATATATATATATATAGAGAGAGAAAGAGACTCTATATACAAAACACAGAAAAAGCAAACTCAATTTTTAACATGCTATCAACTGGATAATTTCTGGAAAAAAAAAAGATACAAAAAAAAAGGCCTAATGCAATTTTTTTCATGCAAAAAAAAAAATATCTTTGTAATTATATGGAGTTTAATTTAATGTTGCATGTCACAACATAAAATCTGAAATAACATCACAAACAAAAAGTACATCCCTGATACATCAGATGTCATTCAAACTAATACTACTAGATAGACAGAATTTCATGCTAGTCTAATAATGCATTAAAAACACACTCCTCAAAATACACACACACATTCTCAAGTAAACATTATGTTGGGACACTATGCAAGCATTCCACCACATAGCCACCAGGGTTTCCCAGAGCTTTTAAGAGCCATCTCCTTTAGTCTACTCTAATGGTTGAGCCCAAAACCAAATGAAATCTGGCCAGCCCTGCACACCAGTAAATAGTAAATTTACATTCTACTTAATAATTAACCTTTCAGGACATACAGCAAAGTAGAATAAAACAAACACTGCTGGCTGGCACTTAGATTGTCAAGGTATGAATACATAGTAAACTATTTCTTTTTTTAACACAGAATTATTTTTCTAGAAGGTTTCTGTCAATAATGTTATGACCTATAATGCTGCCTTTATTTGAGAAAAAAAAAATCCAAAAAAAAATAAATAATAATTTCAAAAACACTTTCAAAAAAAATCTTTAGAGATAAAAAACAACAACTAAAGAGTAAATTAATTTGAACTAATTGATATTTTGCTGTACGACTTAAGTCTTTCAAATTCAAATTATCCTCCTGAAGAAGAAGTAGATGATCATATTGAAAGCAACCTTTTCTTTAAAAAAAAAAGTATTTGTCTATTTCAACTGTCATTGACTATAGGCTCATCCATGCCATCTACTTCATGCACAAGAGCTCTCTCTAGAATCACTCTTCCTTCTTTGTATCTTTGGTTGTCTTCAGTTGCAAACTCATAGATCCAGCCCAGCTTTGAGTTGCATGACTTGCAAGAGACGTCCCTGACCATATGTCGTCCAGTCAACATGACACGGTCCTGTACTTCACTGTATTGAAGGTTTACCACTCTGTTAAAGAGGAACGCCCGCCCTGTTGCACCTGTTATTAAAACATAAAACAGTGGCAGTAAACATTTGTTATACCGGGTACTGGCTATAAGTGAACTATAATAAATGAGACAACATTATTGATTGAGCCAGCATCATTTACATAATGTCCCATTGAATGTTGTTGTTTTTTTGTATTAAAATATTTGTCCATATTAATATTTACAATTTTAATATGGAATAAAATGAAGAACCATGCCTGAAAATCACATATCAATAGAAGTGAATAAATATTTGTATAAGGGGGAAATAAAGAATAGTGTTGAAAATAATTTATCAGCAAACTTCCAAAAATCTAAAACAAGATATGAAATAAATTTATTGGCATTGCATGGATCCAATGCAATTTTTCAGACATCATCAAGAAGATCAGAAGCATCTTTATTTATTAGCTTTGCTGTTGATACATTTGATGTGCCTTGATTTCAAATGGTTATTGAAAAGGATTCGAGGCATCAAGATAGGCTGCATGATATGTTGTTTTTTTTTTCTTTTTGAGGCTTGGAGTTGTTTCTTTTTTTTTTATGAATACACAACTTGAGAAGCTTTTGACAGCAGGATGATGGTCTTGATCATTGTTACTTATTACTACTGATGCAGTTGGTAATAGTCAAGCTATACTCTCACATATATAGTTTACCTCTGTGCTAATCTAGATAACTTATATTTCTTTTTTGGTATTACATAAATGTGGATAACAATTTGTTACAAACAGAACAGTTGCTGAGGTAATTATAGCAAAATGTGAAATCAATAGCAACAGTTGGATGGAATATTACAGAAATAAGGCAGCTTATATCAGAGATGAAAAGTTTACAGTACTTAAAGTGATGTTTTCTTTACAAAATAATGCTTGTGAGCAAAAAGTGGAGATGGCAGTCAATTCTGTACTAGCTGGTTACATGTCCTTCTAAAATATTAATTTTTTCTTTTGTTTTTAAAATAAGTTTTAAGTCATCTATTGAAATCTAATAATATTTTATACAAACAGAAGAGTTTAGAAAATTTGATTCTTAAGTGCAAAAAGGGCAAAAATATACACAGCTTTTCAATTCTTCCTTTATTTTGCACAAAGGATTATACCAAAAAGCTTACTGTTAATATCTTTTCAACCATGTATGAAAATCTCCAATACAATATCATAAACTTTGTGTAAACTGCTTAGAAAATATATAATAATATAAGAATTCTTTGTATGATAACTTTATAGTATCATGATGTGGATAGGAGTGAGTGTTCTTTATTCTATTATATAGCTCCTCCTTCGTTGTTTGAAGATGAGCACATTTTTCATTTCCTGTAGACTCGAAGATGGCTTTAAAGTCCAATCCTCGCTTTGACATTGACTAGTTTCTGGCCATCTATGAGAATGTTTGGTTCTCTGCCAGCTTTATTTGGAGGAGGTTGATGCAGCACTTCTGTCTTTTTTACAGTAATGGTGAGTCCAAAATTTGTGCAGGCATTAGTGAAGAGGGACAGGCTCTTTTGAAGGTCTTCTTCGCTTGCAGCGTTTAGGGCACAGTCATCTGTGAATAGCAGGTCTCTGATGCAGTCCAAGTTTACCTTGGTCCTTGCCTTGAATCTCTGAGCATTAAATATGCTTACATTGGTGTGATACCGTATGTCAATTCCAATGCTTTCTCCGTGAAAGGCATCCTTCAGCATGGCAGTGAACATTATGCTGAAAAGTGTTGTTATTCTATTAAGATGGGGACAAAGTTTAATGTTTACAAACCTGTAAAGCGTGTAGATATAAGTTCAGATCTATTTGTAAGTGCTATATTACAACTGCCACATGTAAAAAGGCGTGATCCACCCAGATGTTGAAGAAAAATCCTTCCCATATTTGAATCTGTGTATTAAAAAATGTATGAATACAAAATGTTACTAATTAGTTGTAAATCTTGTATCCAAAACATGTTAACATTTTACAAACAAACTAAACATATTTCTTATAGATTTAGAAATGAAAATTAAAAAAATGAACATTTTATTTCATTTTGAGTAATTAATCTAATAAAGGTGTAGTGAAATTCTTTACAAATACATCATACATGCTTTAAATACTCTGTGGAACACTATGTAAGACCAGTCATAGCATGGGACTGTAAGAAATAGTAAGAATAGGGTTACCAGATATCTGGCAAAAAGAAGACATGTTCTCTTTTTCCAGGTTGAGTCCTCTGTCCATTCTGTACTTTTGTTATGGATGAATGGTGATCAAGTGAGCCATTAATATATTGTTAGTATATAAGCTCCATTTAATTATGATCAAAATAAAAATTTATTGATTGTGTGTACTGAACAGGCCCACAAACCTAAGTTAAAAAGCACAAAAAGGGAGAGTTTGAGTGCATGGTTATTAAGGGACATATGGATCGAGTGTTCATTAAAGTTCAAAAGTTTCTCATCATTAAGGTTTGAAAATGGAACCTTATACTTATATATATTTATTAAGAAGGATGTTTTCCATAAATTAAACATGTTCAGTTATTTATAAATATTTCTGTGACACATAGTTATTTTGTTTTACAGACAAATACAGAAATAAGATCAATTTTTTTAATGCAATATTATAAATTGTAAAAACTTTTACTTGAAACTAAGATGAAGAGTCAGAGATAAGACTTTTAATTATGATTGAATAATTGTCAAGGTTCAAAAGTTTGAATGATATTAACAATATCTTACTTTAAGGGCCTTGTATTATCTTTGGGGAAGAAACTTTTTTTAAGTTCAAATTGTGGTGAAGACAGAGATGAGTTTCAGAATTTTAGGGTGCCTGAGTCCACCCAGCTTCAATGAGTAAAGGTGGTTGGTCCTTGTGTTGGCCGTATGACAGCCTCGTTAAACATGGGCCACAGAAACAGATGGCCTTTACATCATCTGCCCCATAGATTGCAATGTCTCAAAGGGGAACTTTACTTTACTTTTCATACAAAGATATAATAGTGATTTTAAGATTTTGTAAAACTTTTTTTTTTTAAGTTTTTTCTAACTATTCCTCTCTTCAGCTTGCAAATTTATGTACTAATAATTCTAGGTGAGTGGACATGGTTCTTGAAAATGGCTCTGTTCCCGGAAATTTTATAGTCTTCTTTGGGAAAAGTATTTCTTGCTATTTGGTGTTGTGGCTTGTATCACCCTACTGCTGTGGTGTATTAAATGTTAACTTGTAAAACTTGAAACAATTTGAACAACTTCTTGTTAACAATGTTAAATATAACTTTAATTACTATATAGACAAATTTTAACTTGAGATGAAATAAATGTAGTAGACTGCTAATAATATGGTATTCTGAACAAAATCTAACTGACTACAGAGACATGTCTTTACACTCAGGCAATCTAGAGTCGCCTCTCACTTAAAATATCCAAGAGAGCGACATTAATATTATTCACACTGTATAGTTAACCTCTTCAAACCTTTACCATAGAAACACACATTCCATAACATTTGGCCAAACTGGGAAAAACTTTAGTTTGATCCTTATAATTTTTCAAAGTAAAGAAAAAATGAGATATAATTTGGCTAGAGACAATCTTTATCTTGAACTGACAACATCTTCTGCTATTTCCACATGTAGGCCCTTAAAGAGTTTAATAAATTAATAGATTATGTTCAGTAACATTTTGTGCGCCAAGTCTGGATCTATAATATAGGCCTATCATTAGAATTTTATAAACTATGGTAGATTTCAGACATTCTCTAATCCAGGATTTTATTTCCTGGGGGTGGGGGGGTATGCATATGCAATGTTAAAAATCTTCCATTGTTCTAACATTCATTAGTTATTAAGAGCAAAATAATGTGGCTCTATAATCTGCATACAGGAGGAATTGTCTCTCTTTTTTTTAAAGTTATTTCTATTTTTTTTAAAATATATTTTAAATTATTTTTAGAGATCTTGTTTGTTGGCATTTTTTTTTAAAGAACTTATTTTTATTTTTTTCAGCTCAAATTTTTAAAGTCTAATAGGAATTAAACTTTAATTTTATTAAACTGGGAACAGCTAGGGCTGCAATGGGTTATTATATAATATAGGCCCCTATTATTATATATAATATAAATAGATCTAGAACTATTTAGATCTAGTTACTTTTTTCCCCTCGTTAACTAGCAGGCTTTTACTTTTAATAATTTACTTGTACACCCGATGGTGACTTACATTGTGTACTGTGAAGTAGCTTAAATTATTTTATAAGATATTATAAGAAATTAAGATTATTATAATTAATTTCAAAACCGTTCAAACTCAAAGTCAGTTAAGAAATTTAGATGAAGTGATAACGTCTTTGATTTGTCACACCATTATCCATGTCAACAGTCATTTAGATAGAATGACTCAAAAGTCTTACAAGAACAAAGAGCTTTATTTTGGTTTCGAGATTCACCTTATCTGAATTCTTGTCTGACCTCTTTCTTTTAAGACTTTTATTTTTATTATCTGATTAAACAGTATAAATATAGAATGTTTATTGTTAGAAACTAGCAGATCTAGATAATCTCTTTCTTATATGAACAGATATAAATGTTCCATATATTATTAAATGAACCTTACATACACCAAGTTTTCTATAGATCTACGAGGAAAGAAGAAACGATATGCTGATGATACTGAATCACAAATCAATGATTGTGTGTAAAGAAAACAAAAACATTACCTTGACGTCAGCAAAAGGCCTTCAAAGTTCAAGTTCAAAGTTCATAGGGAAAGGCGGAGCTTTGAGCATGCGCGTCTAAAGATGATAACACATTTCCTGTTCATTTGTCACAGACTGAGTAGGGAAGTGTGTACCATAAATTCCATCTTTCATCAAACAAAACATTACTTCAAAGGACTTTTATTATTGTTTTATTAGATACATATTTTTCGTGCCAAGCATTCACGTTCAAACCACCATGATGAGGTGGATGACAGGAGACAACAAACGCCACAAAGAGCCCGAGGTATTTAGCAATGTAGTCGAAGGATTAAAGAAAATTTATAAAAATAAGCTACTCCCACTCGAAGAGACTTACAAATTCCACGACTTTCACTCACCACCCTTAGATGACCCAGATTTTGATGCCAAGCCCATGATTTTGTTAATTGGGCAGTATTCGACTGGAAAAACAACATTTATTCGTTATCTGTTGGAACAAGATTTTCCAGGAATTAGAATAGGCCCAGAACCAACAACAGATAGGTTCATTGCTGTAATGGCTGCTGAACAAGAAGGCATCATCCCTGGAAATGCTCTGGTTGTTGATCCCAAAAAACAGTTTAAACCACTAACCAAATTTGGCAATGCTTTTCTAAACAGATTCCAGTGTTCACACATGAAAAATCCTGTTTTAGATAGTATTACAATTGTAGATACCCCTGGTATTCTGTCAGGTGAGAAACAGAGAGTTGATAGAGGTTATGATTTTGCTGGTGTCCTGGAGTGGTTTGCTGAAAGAGTAGATAGAATCATTTTGCTGTTTGATGCACACAAATTAGATATATCAGATGAGTTCAGAAGGGCTATTGAAGCTATAAAAGGACATGACGATAAAATCAGAATAGTTCTAAACAAAGCTGACATGGTGGATCACCAGCAACTGATGCGGGTGTATGGTGCACTTATGTGGTCTCTCGGAAAAGTGCTCAACACTCCAGAGGTTGCAAGAGTATACATTGGATCATTTTGGGACCAACCATTACAGTTTGATATGAACAGACGTTTATTTGAACTAGAGGAACAAGACTTGTTTAGAGATCTCCAGATGTTACCTAGAAATGCTGCTCTAAGAAAGTTAAACGACCTAATAAAAAGAGCCAGATTGGCAAAGGTATAACATTTTTTTTTAAGGTTTATATTTATTTACTTACTTATAAATCCTTTGAACCTCCCAGCCACACCTTGTCTTGTAATTCCAGTACATCATTTGCTTGGCTGATGAATGACCTCTTTCAAACTTTCAGGTTTGTTTCAAAGGGCCATTATTAAGAATAAGAATAAAATGTATATTCTTCACAGGGGTATATACACTACAGGTTTATTATTTAATAGATGAAAATTTTGCTTCAATGTGGTGAATGTTAAATTCCATACATGGTGCATAATTATCTGTTTCACATGCTTATAAAAGTTGTTTTAGTAAAGTAAAAAAAAAAAAACATTCCACTCTTCCTTTCATTGTTTCTGTAGCCAATGCTCAATGGTTTAACTTAGATATTATAGTTATAATTTATAGAATCAATTAAACAACATTTTTATTTTCCTTGTGCATGTCTGGTTTAGAACTACATGGACTCAGCTTAAAACATCCACCAGGTTTTAATTTTTAACTCAGGGGGCAGCTAAAAACTTCATTTATCCTCTGGATGTTAAAAGCATTGTCCATATTTGAATTGTATGAATAGAGGTATTTTACTTCTTGTAGTTGAGATGCCATTAATTACAAGAAAATATTGTGATGAAACCCCCTACCCATTCTATTTATTTCTGTCCAAACAGTCATTGTTTTGTAAACTTCTAGCAACTAGTTGAGTGATGCACAACCTTCTTTGGCTTTCAGAGATACAAAGTAAATGTCTAACACTTGTTGTGTCTTAGATCACAGCAGAAATGAAATAAAGTAGACACCATTTTTGTTAGAAACAATTTGTATATATCTCTAACATTAATTCTCTAGTAGGCCTAGCCAGTTAGATGTTTAAAGTATTACCAAAACCAAGTTCTGATTATCCAGTTGCGTCATATTCATATCTGAGCACTGAATTGGGATATCCCATACCATTATGTCTGTAAATGTAGGGAAAATTTCATTGGTCTCAAAACTAAAAAAACATTTACTCACCCACAAAAGTGCTTTTATACATCCTGATCAATCTTTTAAAGGCATGTTTTTGGAGATTTGTTTTTGTAAGTAAAAGAAAAATCAGTTGTTTGTATTACTCTAAATTTGCCCTCTGTTATGCTAGAAAATACTTTGCTAGTAATGGTCTCATTTATATGGTTCCTAACTTTTCTCTTTGTATGGGTACTTTGATTAAATATTCAGGGTTAAGAGTTCATGTGTCAATTAGACTCATCAGCTATTAAAAAAACAAAATATTTTTTTGTGGTACTTTTTTTTAGTTGATTTTATTGTACACATGGCAGTAAAATGTGTTTATTTTACAGAAATCTTGTTAACTTAATTTTATTACAATAATATTAAATTAATTTGGGCTTTCAAATTACAAAATAAATTGATTTTTATCAATAAAATTCTGAATCCCCCTATTCAGGATCTTAAGTATATTGTGCTTACTACATGACACACACACCTGTTTTTTAATTGTTGACTGCAGTGTGTGTAAAAAGTAACATATACTTCTTTCAGACCTTGCAATATATGTAGGTCAGATGATATTTAAAGGTCATCTGTTTCTATAGCTGATGGTTAAAGAGTTGTCCTGTGGCCATCACAACAATTTTAACTACAATTTACTTTCTCCAATTAATATCAGGTACCCATTAGAGCTGGACATGTGGGCGTCCATAAATAAGTTCAAAATCTCTGCCTGGCAGACATTCAAACCTTAGACCCTTCAGTTTGGAAGCTAAACGCTGAATCACTGGGTCACCCCCCCCCCATTGTATGTTTGTTATACAAGTACATTTTGCTATTTATTTATAATCACTTACACACGTTTTTAAAGGGAATGCACTTTTTGGCTCTTGTAATCTTGGATGCCTTCAGCCAAAATTCTCGCCCATTTTACAATTTTATATTTCCATGGCCCTCAATTCCCCATTTATTCCACTCTTTACATTGTATAACATAAAATTTTCATTTTATCATTCAAAGATCTAAACTGTACATCAAACGCACTTTGTGTAAAAGAAAACATTTCAAAAAACCATATTAAACACTCCCTTAAAAATAAAATGCACTTTCTTACCGCCTTTTAATTTTAGATTTAGAATAGAGCTCTATGTAATTATACACATTGTAATTGAACACATGTTCATTTGATACAGTCTTTACTTTTCATACTGTAGTAGTGTAGTAATTTTCTCCACACACACTTAAATTAAGATTAACCCCTTTTTATTTATTTTTTAGATTTTTTTTGTTGTTGATATAATCAAATTTATTCTGACACCCTTCTTTGGAATACCTGTTGCAACCTAGAATGGCCAGTTTAATGCACCCTCACTACTTACATTTTTATCAGTGAATTAGTGAAGCCAATGATAGATTTATCATTTAAGCATTGCTCTTCCTGTGAACGGAGGCGTGGCGGATGAGTGGTAATGCGGTAAAGTGCTTGGCTTCTGAACTGGGGGTCCCGGGTTTGAATCCTGGTTAAGACTGGAATTTTTAATTTCTGGATCTTTGGGGGCCTCTTAGTCCACCCAGCTCTAATGGGTACCTGACATTAGTTGGTGAAAAATTAAGGCAGTTGGTCATTGTGCTGACCACATGATACCCTTGTTAACTGTTGGCCACAGAAACAGGTGACTTTTACATCATCTGCTATATAGACCACAAGGTCTCAGAAGGAAATTTTACTTTACTTTTTACTTCCTGTGGAACATTTTAGCCACACACACACCCCTTTGCTTTTTAAACAAAACAAAAAACACAATTTTAATAGCTCAAAATAGAGGCCTTTTTATAGATCTAGATCTGGTTTATCACTTGCTAAAGTCTTTACATCTCAAACTGAAGTAATTTTATACACAAATACAATTTTGTACAGATGTTCTGTGTTCTTGTTTAACATTATATATATATGTGTGTATGTGAGAAGCAAACAGACATAATGATAATCCCTCACAATCACTCTGACAATTATGGGAAGTCTTAATTCTAGATATGTATATGTATCAATATACATCGTAGTCTTCTTGATATAATGCATGATACAAAATTCAAAGTCTTACCCAACAGCAAAGTTTGACTGGTTTAACAAACTTAATAATTTCACTTGACTCATCTGTGCTCAATACAATTTGAACTAAATATATGTATGAGCTTTTAATTTCCTATTAAGTCAAGGTCACTTCTGAGGCCTACTTTTCACAAGTATGAGCTCAAACATACTTAGGAACTTGTTAGTAGTATACTTCTACTCAGGTCTGTTCTACAAATATTGACAAATTATCTGGCGTAGATATTTAGTACATTTTTTTTAAAGAAATCAGGGGAAGTTAAAGCTACTAGAAAATTCACATTTTACAAGTTCATGCCTAGTTTTCCTTTCTTCTATTCTATGGCCAGTTTTTTAAATTATTGGTCTGAATCTGATTCTCGTGTCCAGCTCTTGATTTTCTAACTCTGGTGGAGCATGGTTTTGAATTTATTGCAGCCACATCTCTCCAACAAACTCTAAACTTCAGCCAATCCTCCTCAAAGTTTGAGATTTTTTTCACATAATACAAAGATCTAATGGCTTTATTATTATTTGTTTTAATTTGGCTCCCCAGTTTTACTGCTTAAGTGATCTCATGATAGTTAGGAGAAACTAATCATCTTAGGTTGTGTGCTCTCTTTATTGTTTTAGTAGAGAAACCATTCAGTGATGGCTTAGTCATGTAGTTTTATTAGTTTTTAACATGCTATAAAATTCTATAAGGTTTAAAGGTTTATGGCTTTATGATCAATGAGTACAGTACTATAAGATTAACAGCTAAATGAAAAATACTAAGACTTATTAAAAAAAAACTTTTAATGCATATTGAAACAAAATTATTTATAAAAGCCAAAGAAAGTTTGTGAGTAAAGTACATTGGAAAAGAAAAATATGGGAACATAGTTCTTGATCAGTGTTTGTTAAATATCAATAGAAATTTTCTATTATATAGATCTTTAAATGTCAGGTCATAATTAGTTTTGAAGTTTATTCATTTAAGGAAGTAAGAAAGCTTGACGAACTTTGGGTGCTGCCGAATATTCTGTTTTTGACATACCTCGGTCATCACTTGTGCTTCAATATTTTTCCCATGAAATTAGATTAAAGGTCTATACTAGTTTGTTTTTTTCATCACTCTTTTAACTTGTCGGCTGGTGTATTAGAACTTGGGTAACACGCAGTTATGTAGGACTAAGAAAGTTCAAATCTATAATTATTATCAAACTAAAAACTGTATTTGAACCTATTGTTAGAAATCATTCAGCTTTTGTGTTCAGGAATAAAAGCATTGGATAATATCACAATATTATAATGTCCTGTGAGAGTGACTCAAGTCACCAGGCTGTATTACCCTCACATGTTGATACCATCTGTTACTACTGGGTCATCAAGGTGTGTAGTAATAGGATTTTGTTTTCCAGGCATGCATGGCCTGAAAGAGAAGCAATTATATATTTATAGTAATTACAACATTTTGCTCCAAAAATGTTTTGTTTAAAAACTTGTCTGTTTAGATTATTATTTTTTCCTTTTGTAATTGAAATTTTAAAAAACTACTTATTACTTTTCTTCTACAAATATTATAATATAACAGAAATAATCTATGCATTATTGCTAATTAGCTCTAAAAAGATGTTTCATTTAACAGTATTTTATCTTCAAATTTTAAACCATTTGCTTGAAACTTACTTAATCCCAGAAAACTTCAGAAATCATCCCAGTACACAAAAAGTCAAAAATTGTATAAAATTTTCACCCAGCAATGCTAACACATGTAATTATAAAATGTTTTGAAAAAAGTTTGCATAAACAACTTGTATTGCAGCCAAGATGCTCGCCAGTTTTCATACAGGTAGCGGTTAGGGGAACAGAAAATGCAGCTATTTTGCTTTTGTACTAGCTTATAAGCATCTTGAGATGCCCAAAACATAAGAGCAAGTGCTATTCATAGATTTCTCCTCTGCTTTTAACACCATGCAGCAACATATTGTTGATCAATGAACTGAGCCATGTCAGCAACTCTATACAAGCATGAGTTCCTATTTCCTTATCTGACTTCCCTAGTTTTGTTCAAGTTATAAACATTAAAAGGTTTTTGTGCTTTCACCTGCACTGTTGTTTTGTTGTCTAATGACATTGTCTAATCAGCCTTATTTCAGATGAATGTCATTATCAGAGTTTGATAAAAGTCTAATCTTTACAGACTGGTGCGCTTTACAATTTTTAGTACTACATGTCATTTAAAAAAAATATTTTTTTTTAATGAAAATGCAAATTCATAGTAAACTCCAGATAAACACTAAGTATTGGTATCTATACTTTAAGTAAGAAGTACTAAAATCTTTGTGGCATGTTAGAAAACAGGCTTTTTTATGAATGCTTTTTGGTAAAAGAAAATAATACAAAGGTTGTTTTTTTTTTATTTTTTTTTTTGTATAAGCTAAATAGTTTTAAATTACAGAAAAACAGCTTGGCTGATTTTTACTGTGCTACTATACAAAATCTGCCGACATATTCAGTAACTTGTTAAAAAAATAACACATAATCCAAACTGGGCAGTCTTAAGAAAAGAGCACCCAACACCACATGCAAAACACTATCTTATCTGAATGAGCTTTTTCAAAAGCCATTCTTCAAGTCGTGGTAAAGTTTTAAATGACGATTGCCCCTCCCACTCTGTATAAATGATACTCAGGCATATGATCATTTTTAATAGCTATTATTTCCACTAATGTGGATGTGGCAAAATATGTAGGTCGCAGCTGGGGCTTTATAGCTAAGTGAAATGCTGCATTCCTTATTAATCTTCTGACCCAAATACACACCTTATTATTTCCATTAAAATTATGTTTCGGTTATTCTACTGCTAATATCGATATTGTTTTGTTATTTCAAAATTATTTTTTTTATTATTATTAAATGGTTCATAGTGTCCTCTGGTATACAGTCCGGGAGAGAATTCTTAGTTGAAAATAACAATCATTTGTTACAATATTTTACAGTAGTTTTGTGTGTGTTTGGGTTAGTATCATTCGTGCTTATGGGGTTATTTTAAACTATATTCTAATTCTGTATTGTTAATATTTTTCTTCAGGTGCATGCATACATCATAGCTCAGCTTAAAAAGGACATGCCATCAATGTTTGGTAAAGACTCTAAGAAGAAAGAGCTGATAGCCAAACTCCCAGATATATTTGCTCAGTTACAACGTGAGCATCAGATTTCTCCAGGAGACTTTCCTAACTGTAAGAGAATGCAAGACAGCTTCAACATCAGGACTTTACAAAATTCCATCAGGTAATATTATTATTATAGCTTTTTTATATAGCGCTACTTTCATGCTTATAGCATGCTCAGAGCGCTTTGGTCCAATCTCATTTGTAGACCAGTGGGGGGGGAGAGGGTATCTAGGAGTTGGTTTCCCGTGCTGCCTTTGGGCGCTCAGTAAACACAACTCTGCCCGAGTCGGGTGTCGAACCTCGAGCCCCCTTCTAGGTAGCCAAGCAAGCCAAGCTCAAACCGCACTTAGCCTCTCGACCACGCTTCCCATATATATATTGATCTCAAGGAGAAAGTCTGGTAATTGTAAGGTGCAGCACTGAAAACAGTTTTAGTAGATGATCCCATATCTGTTAAGTCCAGCTTAAATGCAGACATTGTGAATCAAACTTGTGTATTTCATATTACAAGGATGTATATAATCTTTGAAAAGCTCACTATTGAACAAAAACAAAATGAGGTCACTAAGTGGATCAGTTTGGTTTGTTGCTAACTTATACAAATTTATTTTATATAGCTCTGTTAACAAGCATAATGTAGGGTCAAGGCACTATGATAACAAAGTAGACATAACTAGTTGTAATGTTTTACTGTAGTCTGAGTGGAATTACTATTGTGTTTATTGTCAGTCTCAGACAATTTTAACAAGTTAATGAAATTGACATTCTTAACCAAAACCTGTGTACTGAATAGAAATGACTTATTTAGATATAATTAGTTTTTTTTTTTGTTATCTGTGGATAAAAAGAATGAAGTTAATTTACACTCTGTATTTTAGGTAAGACTTGATAACTCATTAATTATTGAACTAAAGCATTAGATATTGGTTGTAGGCATTTCAAGATGGCTTTACTCTAAGTAGTACAAAAGAGAGACCTTTAGGCAAAGTCCTTAAGTAGAAATACACCTGTGTATTTAAACAATTTTTTCCACTATTTCTGCCATGGCATTTGATCATTACATCATCTCAAATAGATAAAATATAAGTAAATACAAACCTCACATTATAATCTATCTACTTATTTACATATATTCTTTATCTAAACAAATATGAAGAATGGCAGTCCCTTTTCTGAATACATTCTTGTACTTTGTATATGTAACATTTTTCTCTTTTTAAATTTTTTTTTTAATCTTTCTTCTAGCTGAAGCCTAAGTTGCTGGAAGTTGTTGATTCTATGCTTGCTACTGATATAGCTCGACTAATGCAAATGATCCCTGCTGAGGAATCTGAAATGGCTCATAATGAACAAGCGAATGGGAACATTCATGGCGGTGCTTTTGAAGGTTATACAGAAAGCCCCTTTGGCATTGGTCGTGGTGAGGGCGCTGATGCAGGCCGTGGTGAGCATGAATGGGTTGTTGAAGCCAACAAATACGAGTATGATGATACTTTTGCCAAGCTGAATCCTGTGAACGGTAAAGTTTCTGGCGCTGCTGCTAAATCTGAAATGGTGAAATCCAAGCTACCCAACACAGTTCTCTCCAAGATTTGGAAACTATCAGATATCGATCGTGATGGCATGTTGGATGCTGATGAGTGGGCTCTGGCCAACCATTTGATCAAGATCAAATTGGAAGGCCATGATTTACCCAACACACTTCCAGACCACCTTGTACCACCATCCAAACGAGAAGGTGTGGCATCCCTGGCGTCTTAGAGATTCTGTCAACCAAGAATTAATCTGCTGAACTTAAAATCTGCATTTGCAATGTTAAGCTACGTATGAACCATGCACCTGCATAACAAATTTAAACGTCAATTAATAATAGATTGTCTGCAACTATTGTAGACCATGATATAATCTGGTAAGGATTAAACAGCAAATTGTATATAAACTGTATTAAATACAATGCTCATTATATTTCTGTGTAACAACCTAGGTCCCTTTAAAATGTGTTTAGAATTAGAAGATTGTATATATATATATATCTATATATAGCATAACTGTTTAGTCGATATAAGAGCAGCATTATACATTGCATTGATGTCACTGATATTCTTAGTATATTTCTTATCTTTTTAGGACCTCAGTTACAAGACTAATGAGTTAATCATAGTATTAGAAGGGTGTGGGTTGTCATATATATTTTCAATTTAATAATTTAGTGATTGTCATTTGTCAGTCGAGACTTACGCGATTTATAATTTTGTACAAAAAGAGTAAAACAAGTGCCTTGAAGCAAGGTATGGTTCTTTTTATTAAAGCACAACCATAAGTAGTAATATTTAAATGAAGTCTGTAAATGCTGGTATTGTCATTATTTTGGGAATAAGTCAGTGCTATTGTTTCAACTAAAATAAGGCATAGTGAAAATAAAATTGTTTCTAATAATATGTGTCTTCACTTGCATAATTCTACACCACATTCACTTTTCCAAGAATTTCATATTTTCACACATGTTAATCCTTGTTGTTTCTATTTAATTTTTTTTTAATTATTAATTTGTTGGTAACTTTATTTTTTTTAGTACACTTTGAAATGCATTTTTTTAATTACTTAGTTTCAAATGTTTATAAAGAAATTCTATTTATTCTCATTAGAAACATTATGAAATTTTTTAAATAATTTATGTGAAAAGATTATTTTTTTTTTATGATTTATTAATGGGGTGTCATAATTTTCTATCAGTTCTGAAATGTCTTATCTCTAAATGATAATAAACCCATTTCTTTTTGTTATAGTCTTGTAATCGGTTATTTTATGTTGATTCTGTATGGCGTTCATATTTATTTACCTAGTATTGTGACTTTACTTTTGAAAAGTATTGCCTCTGTGATTTTTTGTTTTACATTGCTGTATTTAGTTTTTCTTCAGTGTGTGAGAAAAAATCAATGGAAAAGTAGCAGACAATAAAAATTAAGCTGATGTGAAGATTCTATTTGTTATTATTTTGATTTTTTTTTTTTTGTTCATATTATGTCAATTCATTTGAACAATAACCTTTTTTTTAATCTTCAAAGTAAAATGTGCTTTGTGTATGAAACAGACAACCATACAAAACATATAAAAAGGTCATTTTGTCCCCAAAAAGAAAATAAAACCTATTGTAAACTGTTCATCAGCTACTTTCAACTAGTAGAGGAAATACAGTTTTCCAAGAAATGTACATGCATTTTATATAATCGTAAACATGATTTTTATTTTGAAATCAGGTGTCCATTTCGATCCAGACACTGTTGCTATCATGAAGCGATTCCCATATTCAATGCCTTCTCTCAATCCAGTGACCGGTGCAGGTTTCATAGCTTACACTTGGTCTTTAAGGTATCCTCATTAGAAAAAATTTGTCGATGAGCGGTCTGTTGAAACAAAAAAACCTTTGTCCAATCCTCATATTTACAATTATTTAAACTTGTGTTTACATATTTTGGGATACACTGTATATTCACAATTCCTTGTCCAAAAAAAAATGTGAATGTGTGCTGATTTACAGTAATATGATGCAATAATTTACAAACTACTTATTTCTTTTCCCTTTACTTGGATAATGCATGATGAAATCATTTTCTTCTTAAAAATGTATATATTTTGAAATAAATTTTTTTATTTAAATTTGTGGTTTAGTCCAAAAGCACATGTGAGATGTGATCCTGCACAAGAATGTTTTGCTTAAATTGCCCATCTAACTAAACTTGGTTCTCGACATAGTAAGAACCTTCAGTGTATTTTCTTTCAGTCCATAGTAAGTAACTTACTGTTGATACCTTTGCAAGTTGAGCCAAATTTGTATTGAATATAAATTCTGGTCAGAATGACTCAGTAAGTTAATCAGCCACATTACAGTAATGAGTTAGTTGAGGTTAACCAGTGATTCATATTCTACATAAAACGTTTTCTTTAGGGGTGGAACTTACCACGGACACACTCTATAGACTATCCCATTATGGAGCCAAATCCTTTACAGACTTGCCTGTTTGTACATTTATTGGTACTAAATCATAAAGTAAGCTCAAGGGTGTCAATTTTATTGTTCAGTAATTTAGTAGATGTGCTACAAAAAAAAATATGTTGAAAATAATTGAATAATCTTTACCATCATTTTTTACCTTTGCTAAACAAATAATATGTATGCCATTAATATAGGACATATTGGGGGCTATGTGTTTTAAAGGATTGTTATTGACTTCTATTAATAATCATTGCTTAATATAATATTTTTAGAGTGTCCTTTTTAAAAGTGCAATAAAAACATATTTATTGCTTCATTTTATTTCTGGATTTCATAACTGATAAAAAAAAATAATATTTTTTTTTTGTATTTTTTTTTTAATTTCTTTAGCTCAGTGTGACTTATTTTAAATTATAAATAACTATTATACTAGCAAAATTTTTGGAATTTGGGCATTTGAAAACCTTTCTGTCTCTATAGTTAATAGTAAGATACCCAGTATCTCAATAATGTGTTTTTAAATTCTAATTGATCAATGTTTATTAAGACTCTTTCAAAAATACATTTTAAGCTAATCAATTCTATCAAAAACAGAAAATGATTTCTAACTATATATGAATATTGGATTGCTTTTTTTTTCAATAATTATATCATTGTTAAAATATAAAGAAAGAGTATATATTTTCAACATAATCTATCACTAGAAGATTTAGTTATCCATCAGAAAAATCATTATATGCAAAAAGAAAAAAAGTATAATGTTTTGTGCATGTTTTGAAATTACCAATACATAGGACTAATTATTTCCTTTATAATTGTTAAAAAATATTCATTTTGACCAATTCATTTTACACTTGCCTTTCAATTAACTTTTATTGCTTCTCCAACATTTTTTTAGTGCTCTGTTGTTCTGGGTTTATTTCAGATGATAGATTTATGTAGCAGCAACAAAAATCATGCCAATTAACATAATATATTTTGTATAACATTTCACTTCAAACTAGCTGAGTGTGTTTATTTTATAGTTTTATAATGCATCCATAATCCCAGTGTATACCATATATATTAGATAAATTGACTTCAATGTATGTAAAACATTTTTTTAAAATACAGGTATGTAATTTACTATCTTGTCCTTTACCACTGTCTGATCATGTGGTATGTGCTCTCATCACGATTGTTCAAACCCTGTACTATCCACTATCCTTTGGGAGTTTGAGCTAGGGTATACTAATCTTTAATTTTGAAGGAACATTCAAAACATGTAAAACAAACTAAAAATATATTTTTTTTAAACTTCCTGTTTGAAATCCCTAAGAATACAATTACTAAGTCAAGTTAACAAGAAAGAAAGGACAAGTTTAAATTAAATGATGATTATAATATTATAAAACTTGTATGTATAAATAGGTAGTTATCCATTTTTACCCTTTCTCTTCTTTTTTTTTTTTCCTTTATTGCAATGCATAAACATCTTACAACTTATCTATTGGGATTACTTTTATCATAATAGATTGTGGTTTATTAATTGATCATCCTAATGCTTTTTGAATCAGTGTTTCTGTTGTGTTTACCTGGGTCTTATCTTCATGCATGCTTAGCAGCTCTTGCACCAGTTGTAACAAACTTTGTTTTTTGGTTCTTGAATCTACTTTCACTAGCATCACACCACATTTGAAATATTTTGAAAATATTTATTTTGAGATTTTGTTTTCGTCTGGCATGTAAATGAACAAACAATAAAAATGATTATTCAAATGAACAGGTATTGTCATATTCAAGTCAATTCAAACATGTTTCCTATGATTAAAAATGAAGTGCAATTATTGTTTCCTTGCACAGTGGGTTTTAAAAACCATTGTGCCAAAGTAGTTTCTGTGTGTATTCTTAGAATAAGTTTTTATATTCCAACTTAATCAGTAAGATTTCAATTTATTAAATCCTTAAATTCTTATGTCAGCATCTCTCAGCCTTTTCTGTGCCAATTATGTATGTAGGCTTATGAAATACTGTTTCTTTCAATAAAGTTTTTTTCTTTTTTGTTCTTAAGAAGTATGTTCTTTCTTATCTGAATACTTGTAAGTCAGACTGTCATTTTCCTCCAGAGATACAGGACCCTCAAGGAACATTTCTATGTAGGCCTACTTTTTTGTGTGTTTGCCTCCAATTTTAAGACTTATTTTTTTTTTTTTTGTCTTGAAAACTGTCAAGCTGTTAACATAAATGGGCATATAAAGATGTAGGATTTGGATATATGCCAAATGTCCATAGGAATTTTGTGAATTCATTACATACATGTTTGTAATGTGAGATTTACAATTCTAGATAGATCCTTATTCAATAATATTACATCTCCCCTGATTGGTGCCAACTTGAAATTCTACTGTAGCAATATTTCATTGCTTGTGCTTTCTTTGGTTATGACTGTTTATCATTGGATGGTAAACATTGCCTGTATATACTCATACAAATAATAAAAATACAATAATAAAATAAAGTTTTGATTTTCTTGTATATTTGTATGTATTTTTAACAAAAGATCAAGTCACATCGCTCAAACAATGACAACTGGTTCTACTTAGCAACATGAAATACTAATGTTCTCCTTTGAACAGGTGTTGGGGGTCCATCTCAAAAAAACACTAAGACACTTGGTGCGGTGCATTTTCATTTAGAGTAGAGAAAGAACCTAACAGAATTAAATACTACCATTACTTTTAATGTTTTAGGAAAGTGACGATACAATAATAGGCCTATATTGTTGGTAAATTATTTTTATTTTTCATTAGAGCATGAAGTGGGTTGCCTGAATCAGCCAGGAAAACCAAAGACTTCGCATAGTTTAAGTCTTTTGTAAATTATATTCTCTTTTTAGGATATGTTAGGCCCCCAAGCCACTCAGAATTGGTGCCAGTGATATTTTCAATCATCCTTAAGAATATCAGGCGTTACTATGGGGTGCGGTCCGCACTGGGTGACACCCACACTAGTGACGCCATTGAGAAAGATCAAAGGAAAAATAGCCTAATGCAGAATACAAAGGGCCCCATATCTTGACAAAAAAAACTTATGGCATAACCAAGTCTAGATCTAAATCGGTCCTGTTATTCTACATTTCTATAGGCTACTAAAGAGAGATAAAAAAAAATCATTCGTCTAATTAAAAGTCAAATCTTTCTGCATTTCTTTCAAGCTGCATTTCCGAACCCGTCAAATGCAAAAGATACTTCAAGAGACTGACGTTCTGTCCCGAACAAGGGTTTCGAAACAAGTTTTTGATTGTTGTGGGGCGCTTATCTTGAGACAAGAAATATGATGTCAAAACAGGGTTTAACTAGTATTTCGCTTGCAGGAATCGGGCTTAAATTGCCTACCTGAACTTTTCATAGCCCATATTCTGCATCGACATATTCGCAAAATTATTTTAAAGATTCCACGCAAACGGTGTAGACTTTAGAAGCAGAAACAAAATAAAATTTCACGCATATTTGTTTTCAAATCTGTCGAAAAACAATTCGCAGTATTTTTATGGCATTGTGTACGAGCAGCACATCCAATGCTTATCGATCTCTTGCCAAAAGCGTATGAAAACATTTGCCTGTCCTCGAACTTTGAATCTTCCAAGAATAGTATAAGGGCGAGACCACTCGCCATTAGAAGACCTGAACAATGGACTGCAACGTCGCAGGGAGTGGAGACCAATTGCTCGTTGCCACGTCGTAGGCTACATACCTGTACATACACTTTAAATACCTCAGTGCTATTGTCTCGGATAATTTTAAGGGAACAAAACCCGAACAAATGGTCCGAATAGCACAGTCCACAGCAGCCCTTTCTAAATTAAGTTAATATGGAAAGACAAAGGATTAGCCCTCGGCACCAAAATCAGACTGATGCGCTCCCTGGTCATGGCCACATTTCTATATGCTTGTGAGTCTTGGACGCTGACTGCAGAGCTAGAGAGGAGGATCCTAGCAATAGAAATGAGATGCTACAGAAGGATCCTATAGGCATCACATTTAAAGATCGCATCACAAATCATGAGATAAAAGACAGGGTTACTGCAGCGATCGGACCCCATGATGACCTGCTAACTACTGTGAAGAAACGAAAGCTTAAAATGTATGGCCATGTAACAAGATCGTCGGGACTCGCAAAGACCTTCCTCCAGGGAACAGTACCAGGAAAAAGAAGAAGAGGCAGACAGAGAAAGCGGTGGGAAGAAAACATCAAAGAATGGACAGGCCTACCATTGAAAGAGGTTTTAAACAGGGCAAAGGATAGAGAGGAATGGAGAAAGATGGTCTACGAGTCTTGCTTGGTGCCCCAACGGTCCACCAGACTAAGGGATATAGGTAACAGGTAACATACCTGTGACGTGGCAACAATCTATTAGTCTCCACTGCTTACAGGTTGCGACGTCACAGGTCAGTGATGAGGCCTTCTATAACGAATGGTCTCGATTAGGGTCATCAGGTTCCAAAACCTACAACTTTCTCTGTCAGTCCATGTTTTAGTAAACCAATTACAGTGCCCCTTCTTCTTCGTTCTCGTTTTATGTAGGAGCGTTCAGATGACTAGACCAATATTTGAGATGAACTGCGCAGTGGTTTCCAAATCAGGGAGTTTTCTTTCTGTTGGGGTGTTTTGGGGCCAGTGTCTTGTAGCCTATGGGCCTCTTGGTAAAGAGACCAGTTTTGGAGGACATGGTAGCCTACTTTTTTTTCTTGTCCCTGCTCCTAGCTCCACAGGCAGAGATAGAAGAACCACCAGCTCGGTTAATTGTGGGCTCTTTTGGGGTGGATACCGTTTTCACGATAACTCCACCCGAGAGCCACTTAATTAAGGCTAATAACCTAAGAATAGCCTAATTGTTCGGGTCTATCGAGGCCAATCATTATATTTATTATAGCCTATAGCTCTATAACTATATAGCCTCGGTCTATTATATCTAGCCGGTCCTACGGGCCCTATGCGAAACCCAGGCCTGGATTAACCATTAGGCAAACAAGGCACGTGCCTAGGGCACCAAGCGTTTGGGGGGCACCATAAGTCCGCAAGAAAAATTTGTATATTGACCCGGTAGCCGCGCGAAATTGACATGACATTAGCAAACGCACATGTAATATTGAATCGCAAATTATTTAACCTTGGTCCCACAGCCTGAGGGTAAAATATCCCCATCCAATTTATTTGCTATTTTTCTTCGAGGCATTTTGTGCAATTTTTTTACTTTTATACGAGATGTTTGTGCTACGTAACGCACTAATGCCTAGCGACAAATTCACTTCCGTTTTGGTCTGCTAATGAAAACAATTGTGAATAGTGCTAATTTGTCGACCTCAGCTTATATGGCTGTAGATTTCATTACATTTGCATAGCGGCTTATAATTGTGGATTGACTTCTCGGCTGATGATGTGGCTTACTGGGTTGACTGTGGGCCCACTAACTGTCAGCATCATAATGGTCCCTTTGATAATCTTGCCGTATTTATGCTGGAGGAAAAATAACAAGATATTGTTCTCAAAAACTCTTCTATGGCACAAAAGCAAATGGTGAGCAGTACATGAGAGAATGGATATTGTATTCACCATCCACAGCATCTGTGTACTGTTTTGTTTGTAAACTTTTTGCGTTTAAAGGTTCCACAAGTTTGGCTGATAAAAATGGGTTCAGTGACTAGAAAAATAACATTCAAGTTGATAATCATGAACAAAGCGCTACTCATAAAGACTGCATGTTAACGTCGACAAGGCTCGGGTCTACTTCAAAAGCTAGAAGATAAAATTATTGAGGAGTACAGTTACTGGGAACATATTTTGAGGCGAGAAGTAGCGGTTATTTGTACAATAGCTGAGCGTGGTCTGGCTTTTAGAGGGACAAATGAAAAATTTGGATCTTTACAAAATGGAAATTATCTAGGGTTGCTGGAGTTTGTCAGTCAGTTTAATCCATTTTTAGCATCACACATTGCGAAATATGGAAATTCTGGAAAAGGAAATCCTTCTTATTTATCCAAAACTATATGTGAAGAACTGATTGAAATTATGTCGCAAAAAGTTCATGAAGTAATTTTAGAGAAAGTAAAGGCTTCCAGTTATTTCAGCTTGTCAGTAGACTCAACACCAGATGTTTCACATATAGATCAGTTAAGCGTTGTTCTTCGATATGTGTTAGATGGAGAGCCCATTGAGCGCTTTTTTACTTTCTTTGAGCTGCAAAGTCACACAGGTGAAAGTATGGCTAAGCAAATGTTGCAGTACTTACGTGAAGTTTGCAATATTGATTTTTCGATATGCAGAGGTCAGTCATACGACAATGCTGCTAATATGTCTGGGTGCTACAAGGGCATTCAGAAAAGAATTCTAGAGTAGAATGAGTTACATACCCTGTGCTGCCCATTCACTAAATCTGGTAGGCAGAAGTGCCGTTAACTTTTGTTTAGAGGTAGTAAACTTCTTCCATGCAGTGCAACTGATGTATACTTTTTCTCAGCTTCAACCAACAGATGGAAGATTCTGAAAGGATGCCTTTTGAATGAAACGCCTGTAAAGCCCCTTTCCGAGACCAGATGGAAGGCACATGCTGTTGCAAATGAAGCTATTGTAAAGTCTCATCCTCAGATTATAGAAGCATTAAAATGTTCTTGTAAGACCAGTCACAGAAGGGGGACACTAGAAGAGAAGCAGAAAACATTGCAAAGAAGATGCAAGAATTAGAATTTGCTTTCATGCTTGTCTTTTGGGAAGAAGTGTTACATTATTTTCATAGGGTCAGTCAAGCTCTACTAAATGAGCATGTGAATTTGAAAACGTGTGCTGATTTGTATTCCTCACTAGCAGATCACTTGCATGAATCTAGGAATGAATTTGAAAGATTTGAAGAAGCTGCAAAAGAACTAACACCAGGTGTGGAATATAAGGCAACTTTGACCCGTAATCATAAACGAAAGACAGTGGTCAATGATGGTATTGCCCCTGAGGTCTCACTGAATGCCAGAGACAAATTTCGTATATCTACTTTCTACGTGATTGTTGACAAACTTGAGACAGAGATGAGTAGACGAACGCAGGTATATAATGATATAGTAGTTCGATTTTCTTGTTTAGTCGTTGTACCACAAGCATTGCAGTGTTGTGAAGCACCAATTAATGCTTATCCTGAAGATCTGAACAATAATTTGTATACTGAACTACAACAGTTCCACTCATATATTCAGCTAGAGTTTCGTGAATCAAAATCTGAGAACAACACGTTCAGTCATGCAGAACTCTACAAAGTAATAGTTAGAGACAACATCGAGTGTGCTTTTCCAAATGTAGAAATCGCCTTGCGCATATTTTTAACATTAATGGTCACGAACTGTTCAACTGAGAGCTCTTTTTCTCAGTTGAAACTTTAAAAAAATCCAAGTAAATCAACAATGAAACAAGAAAGGCTTGATTCCTTGTCTCTGCTGATGATTGAGGCGGACTTGTTGCGCAAAATTAACTTTCATGATATACTCAAAAACTTTGCCAAACGTAAATCTAGAAAAAAGAACTTTAGAATGTAAATGTGTGCTCTCTCTGACTTTCTCAGTTATTATCGCCACGTTGAAAAAAAAATTTTTGATGCTGTTGAAATAAAGGATTTCGTATGATTTATTAAATTTTCTATGTTTAAAATGTATTTCATAATAAAATTTTATTTTTAATAAAAAGAATAAAACGCTTACAAAAAAAAAAAAAAGAAAATTTGAATTAAAAAAAAAAAGAAAAGAAAAATACAAAAACAGAAAAGAATAAATTTAAAAAAGAAAAGACAGCTAAAAATCCTATAATACAGAAATACCTTATTGTAGGTTTTATATATGAGTGACGGTAGTACAAACATATGTGTTAATAAATAATCGTTTGTCTTTGTTAGTTTTTTTGCATAATATTGAACATACCAGCTCTCAGTGGAGGATCGGGGGTCCGGGCAGAAAGGGGCACCCATGTGGGTTTGTGCCTAGGGCACCAGATTGGCTTAATCCGGCCCTGGCGAAACCTATTGCGCGGGGCCTTATATATTTGGGTTGTGATAAAGATAATAATTAAAAATTAAGATTTTGTATTAGAAAAAAAAAACTTCGCCATATGCCGAACTCCGTCATATGCCGGTCCCAAGCCCGGAAAAAGGAGGAGGGTTGGGCGTAGGGCTAGCTACCCTACCCTGTAGAAAAACCACTAGCTACAGAAACACCAAACAGCAAATCAACAGAAGTCACGGACCTGGGAGAGGATGGACCTCCAGCTGGAAGGTTTATGACGCATGCCAGTGAAAGCCAGAGTCTTCTGGAAGCTGACAGGCCGAAGACCATCATCTCTACCAGGATCCTTCAGAGACGCTGGAGATGGATAGGTCACACCCTGCGCAAGCCGGCATCCAACATAACAAGGCAAGCCCTAACCTGGAACCCCCAAGGAAAGAGGAATAGAAGACGGCCCAGGAACACATGGCGCCGCGATCTGGAAACAGAAGCCAAGCAGATGGGCAAGACATGGGGACAGTTGGAGAGACTCGCCCACAACCGAGATGCCTGGAGAAAGCTGGTTGGTGGCCTATGCCCCAGTATAAGGGACCACAGGCTGAGATGATGAAGATGAGATGATTAGAAAAAAATTGGTCTTTGCATTTTATTTATATTGCTTACTAAGTACAAAATCACTGTCAAATTAACTTTATACGAGCCATCTACAGTAGATAGTGGTTTACCAACAACAACAAAAAAAAAAAAAAGCCGATAAACAACATGCAATATTTAGATCTGCCTTTTAGATTTATTATACTAGCCTATATATCGACTAGCAAAATATCGCTTTTGTTTTTTCTAAGAGGTCGAGATAGATTTAGATATGTATCAGAGAGTCTGTGACTTGTAGGCCTACAGTAAATTAAGTATTTGAACTTTTTGTTTTGGTTAAAATTCTGCTTATTATTATATTTTTATTAAATGAAAACTGACAATGCCATTTCGTTGTTTTTTGTTTTTTTTTAATCGCCAGTATAATAGTATTGGCGATTTCCATATTGAATGACACCCGAAAAAGAATTTTGTCTGTTTTAAGAGATTGCATCAGTTTTTAGAAGATTTTTAATAATTTCAGGATATTTTCATTACTTTTTCTTATATTTATAATTTCACGATAATTCCAGGAACCCTTTAATAATAAGTTAAAATGGTTTAATTTTATAATTTACACCTAGAATTGGCCAGTACTGGATAAAGACATCAACAATAGGATAGCCAAAGCAATGGGCACCATGTCAAGGTTGCAGAAAATAGTGTGGGACAACATATATTGCTGACTAACAACACTAAAGCCTTAATTAGTCTACCGGACCTGCGTGATGAGCACTTTGCTATACGGAAGTGAAACATGGTCAACCTACTCATGGCAGGAAAAAAAGCTGAATGTCTTCCACCTCCGATGCCTAAGGCGGATCTTTAAAATAAGGTGGCAAGATAAGATAACAAATGAGGAAGTGCTACAAAGAGCATGGTGCCAGGACATCCGCTCTATTAAATTATCAGCAGCAGACGCCTTGGCTGGCTCGGCCACGTTCGCAGAATGCCAGTAGGTAGACTACCACAAGATATACTGTATGGCGATCTTATTGAAGGCAGGAGAGCCGCTGGTCGCCCACTTTTACGGTATACAGATGTGTGCAAACGTGACATGAAGCTATTTAAAATCGACACTAGCAGCTGGGAAAAAGTAGCACTGGATAGATCCACATGGAAAGAGAGCATAAGAGAAGGGTCTCGGATTGCAGATGCCATACACAACAGAAGCAGAAAGAAGGCTGAAAATGCAGCTCCGCCTGGTGATTTTATATGCCCAACCTGCAATCGCAGCTGTGTATCAAAGATTGGCCTCTTTAGCCACACAAGAAGTTGCAAAGGGAAAAGATCGTCTCACGAGACGTAAAATGACACAGACCTAGAATTGGCATAGCCTATGAAAGCGCGGGGCTCACTCGGTCGCATAGGTTGCAGTAGCTAAGACCGGCCTGTCTAGCCTTAATCTATATATCTTGATATAGATCTATAGATAGATATATAAGTAGATTTGGTTTTGCTAGCAGATCCCGGCAACTCGGCATAAAACCATTCTATTGACATCTAAATTTACATAGCTATATGCTACTATGTATACATTTAGAATTCTAGATCTGTATCATAGACTATGATCTAGTCTATATATAGGCCTAAGATACAGAATTGCGCTCTTTATTTGTTAGCTATGATGTAGTATGTGTGTTATTATTTATAAATTAGGGCATAACAATTTATTTATTTTTTAAAATTATGCAGCGAATTTCTACAATAAAGAGTCTATATATATATAGATCTAGATCTATATATATATTAGATATAAATTTACATGTCTCATGTGTTTATTACAATGAAGAATTGTAAAAAAAAAATTGTATGCATAAAAAAATAATTTGTACATCGAGATAGACTAGTTGTGTATCTTACATTTGGCCTTTCTTGTTTTTAATATGATTCTGTTTTGGAAGACAAATTAACTGGGTCAAAATTTCAAGATGGCTGAATAGCTAGATGTCTCTCATCAGCATGGCAGTTGTTATTTTTATCTAAATGTCCCATGATCAGTACCCTTGCCCCTCATGTTAATAGATTAATTCGATGCCAATAGACTTAAACCACACTGTTATCTATCTAGTTGTCTTAAATGGCGTTTACTAGTGGTAATTCTAGTTCTAAACCAGATCTCGATTCTGGTAGATCTACATCATCATCGAAGTCAGTAGAAGTAAAACAAGATATGAAACGATCAACAGCAGCACAGTTCTTTAATAGAGATGAAGAACAGGACAAGATGGCAAACACAAATACTTATGATATAGTGAGGATTTTATTTTCAAATTGAAACGTTTTTAGATTTTGACTTCTAGACTTAAAAAGGTTTCTAATCTAGATCTTAGTTCTTACATTCTTAGACTTATATCTCAGTATTTAGATTATATAAATCTATTTATAGATCTAGATTCTGCAATGCCATGAGTCCATTGAGTGAGTGTAGCTTCTAAAATGAGTGGTTTTTCATCTAGACCAAGTCTAGATTGACTAGATCCACTGATCCAGATTTACTCAAGAATCTACTTTTAATATAATTTAATGAAAGAAATGATTTAGTTACTAGTAGAGATGACAGATGTATTATTTTGTATATAATAATATATATATATTATATATTAGATTAGATCTAAAAATATTATATTATAATATAGATCTAAATAATAATATAATGCATACAATGATACTACATTCATTTAATTCATAAGTATTGATTTAATTGATTATAATAAATAATAATTTGCATTAATAGATCTACTTCAAGATTTAATATTATCATTTTTATATTATAAATTTAAACATACTTTATATTTATTGTTATGACATGATTAGAACGTAGATTTATTTCGGGATAATAAAGAGATAAGTTTTAATTAGTTACGGAAATGACGAATAGTTAGATTAAAAAGTAGAACGCTTTTAGTAGACTCTAAGAACAAGACGCTTATTATTATTACTGAGGACGGCAAGTACATAAAGACACCAACGGATCCCTTATTAAGTATCAAACGTATTTTTATAGTTGAATCGATTGTCGACTTCGTATATTGCTTGTTTGGCATTTCGTCTGTGGTTGAGGATTACCCCCTGTTCAGCTGGTTTGATATTTACCACGGCGGAAGAGCCACAACATTATAAATATTTAAATCACTTTTTTAGAAATCACCGGCCAAGTAAAAAACCCCTAGTTCTAAAGTTTATCATAGATTTTTATATAAATAAAATTATTTGATGTTTAGACAAAATGTAGTTTTACCATTTTTATCTCATTAAGCTCTGTATTTAAAATTTTAATTTTTTTTTTCCAGGTGGTTGAATTGTTGAACAATGCTGCTGTTATGCAAAAGTCTGCAGATAAAATTGCTAATTTGCGCAAAGTAAGTCCATCAATTTAAAGCAATTTGTCCTATGGCCTCTTTCAGTGGCGAAACAACACAGTTCATCTCATAGAAAGGAAATCAAAGCCTGGGTATTAGCTAAGGTTGGAACAAAGTAGTCCACACTGCAGTTCCCCCTCTCTAAACAGCTGTCCAAAGGAACAGCAGGTGCTGATACAATTTGAGATATAAGAACCATTGCAGGTTCTGCCAGGGTGTATCACTGTGTGCTGCAAGCTGTCTTAAGGTCACCAACTCCATATTTACCTCACAGTTATCTCTCCTGAATCCTTTCCCAGGTTTGGGTATAGCTGCAATGCTGCAGAGGTTAGGATTCAGAGATTTTTTCTCCTGGGTGGTAACCAATGCTAACAAAGCTTAGCTGTCCTTTGGCCCTTGTCCTGGATAGTTGCTTGGTTGTGAGGTATGTGTGCTGGACTTATCATTTTGTTGTCTCAATGGTACTGGACTCATATTCTGCCCACTGCAATCCCCCGTCGTCCTATGGGAGGATAGGACTAGGAAGCAGATTATTATCAACTCTGAAGGAACATCCAAATTATGTAAAACAAGCAGTGATATCATTTACACTGGACAGACCCAATATCTGAGCCAAATGTGAAGGCTACGAGTTTGTTCAGTAGGGTTGTTATTGCCAGAAGTGATAATAGATATAAGCACTCAGCTATCTATAAAATACTTCCAATATAATTGCTTGTGTCTCAATTAGCCCCTGACAACAAAAAGTAATTTTTAAAAAATTGACACTAATATATGTTTATATGCTACTAAAAAGGCCCAATAAATTTTGCTTTTCTTTAAGTCAAAAATATTTAAATATTTTTACATGCCTATTCCCATTGTTTTAGCTGTACTATGAAACAACCCGCATTGACTGCTATATGTGCTAGTATGAAAGTAGTTTGTCACAAGAATGCAGTTTTATTACTGAACATTTACTGCTTTTAAGGATTTCTCATTTGGCTGTCTCAGTAGACATGTAATATTTCTCACGGTTGTCTGTTTAAGCATATTTGTGGACTCTCTGGAGTTTATTTTCATTCATCATCAGTTCAATAACTACTGAATAAACAAAACAGAAGTGTAGATCATACTACTTTAGCACTTCAAAAAGTCAACCATATTTTGATTTCAAAGGGCAACATTTCTTTGAAGTTGTAAGTAAGAGTTGTTGCGACAATTCCAGTTATAAAGTCATCTTTATTGGGGTCACTGCAACATGCCAGTTCACAAATGTGGGCGTTTGAAAATTTCCTAAAATTTCTTGAAAGACATCCACTCTATTATCAGCAGCAGACGCTTTGGCTGGCTTGGCCACATTCATAGAATGCCAGTAGGTGAACTCCCACAGGATATTCTGTATGGCGATGCCACTGCCATCTATCAAGAGTGGCAGGACCGATGGGAGGCTGAGAATCACAACAAACTCAGGCAGATCGTGGCGGATGTCCGGTGGCGGCCCATATCTAAGGGTCTGACAAGGCGTGGCAGCACGACCATGTCTAGACTGAGGATTGGCCACACCTACATCACACACTCTTTCGTGCTGAAGAGAGAGGGGCCACCACTTTGTGAGCGTTGTGATTCTCGCCTCACAGTGGAGCATATCCTCATTGACTGCCCCAGATACCAGGATGTCAGGGAGAAGTTTCTTATATCCACTGACTTAAAAATACTGTTTGACACTGTCGACCCTGGGAAGGTACTGGGCTTTATCCGGGAGGTGGGGTTGTCTTCGAGGATCTGATTCGTGAGTCTGTATACACATATTATTTACACTAGATTTGTATAAAATATCCAAATTTTTACCTATGCTATTTTAACTGTAAATAAACCTTAATTTTAATGAGTTAATTATATGAACTCTGACTTTTTATAGAGGGAGAGTAGTCCTTAAGGGACTACGGGCACGACATGGCCTATACTGTGCCGATGTGCCTAAAACTAAAACTAAACTAAAACTGTATGGCGATCTAATAGAAGGCAGGAGAGCCACTGGTGGCCCACTTCAACATTATGCGGATGTATGCAAATGCGACATGAAGCTCTTCAAAATTGACACTAGCAGCTGGGAAGAGGTGGCACTGGATAGATCCAGATGGAGAGAGAGCATAAAGGAGGGGTCTCGGATAGCAGATGCCATACTCAACAGAAGCAGAAAGAAGGGTGAAAATGCAACGGCGCCTGGTGATTACTTATGCCCAACCTGCAATCGTGTATCAAGGATTGGCCTCTTTAGTCACACAAGCAGTTGCAAAGGGAAAAGATTGTCTCTCGAGACGTAAAATGACACAAAAGAACCTTTTCTTATCACACAACTTAAAATAATTGTTTATTTTAGGACACTGATTTGCTTTCATCACTAACACTATGGAATCAAACCACAGCATGTTAGTTGATATTCTTTTGTTTATTGGGCATACATTTTGCTCTTTGCATAGCTTGGCCTGTGTTTCTTTGACCTACACTTCTCTGTAGCTAAGTGTTGACTTTATAAAAAAAAAGGGTTGTAGTTTATCTAATTGTTTCATTGACAAATGCTGTAACTTCACCCTTTCACTTCTATTTTACATTGGTTAGATTGTCAGCTGTTGCAATACAAATTCAATTAGAGTATGTCTTTAGATTCCCCTGCTCAGATGCTTGCAGGAGTAATATATAGCCACTTCTGAGCAATGCCAACCTTTAGTCTACAGAATGTCTCAGAAATGCACATCTAAACCTGTAGAATCTCTTCTGTAAAATTCACTCAAAATCAAGAGGAGCTAAAATAATAATTGTAATAGGGAGGCCTGATAAATGATACATTAAATGTCAAATATATATTGGACAAATTGGACTTGTACTATCTATTTCTATTGTTGTTGCAAATTTTAGGTATGTTACTTATGACAAGTTTTGGTTAACATTTGAAGTAGGCTTTAGAATTTAAAATTATGTTATTTATTTTTTTTTTAGGTGCAGGAACTGATATTGCATAAATCACCAGATCTACTTGACAACTTTCTGGACGTAAGCACAATTTTTATTTCATTTCAAAATATTAATTACTTTCCTCTTTTTTTCAAGTTTAGGCCTGTTTATGAAGCATTTTTTTTTTTCTTCTTCATGTGTACATTTATTACTTTCCTACAAATATTTATTGGTCCAAAAAGTTCATTTATAAATTTTACATTTTTTTCTAATGAATATTGTTAAAAGTGTTTCAATTATTTTTGCAGGAAATGTTGGCATTTCAATCGGATGTCTACAAAGATGTAAAAAAGTTTGTTATTGGTTTCATGGAGGAAGCTTGGTAAAATTGTTTTCTTTTTAAATCTTAAATAGAATATTTCTATGAGATGAAAAAAAAATGCTAGCAATTTTAACTAATCATGCACATGATTTCAATTTTATGACATTGTTTTTGTAATTCTCATATCAAAGTCTGGAGGAGGGGTGGCTGAGCGGTAAAGGGCTTGGCTTCTGAACTGGGGGTCCCAGGTTTAAATCCTGATGAAGATTAGGGCACCTTTAAGTACACCCAACTCTGATGGGTACCTGAGATTAGTTGACAAAAAGTAATGCTGGTTAGTCATTGTGCTGGTTGTTAACCATGGGGCATAGATCTTGACATCATCTGCCCTATAGAACGCAAGCTTTGAAAGGGGAGCTTTATTTTTACTTTACTTATATCAAAGTCTAAATCATTGCTAGTGGCATATATTGTTTTAATACTTCTTGATATTAGTTTTGTATTTTTGTACATTTAAAGAAGGGAAACGTTGAAGTTATTGTAATTAATTTTTAAATATTTTTCAGTAAAAAAGATTATGAATGTTTGCCAAAGGTTATGGCATGTATGTTAATGCTTCTTGGTGACGACGATGTAAATGTTCAGAAGAAAGTTATTCTCACAGTCTCCAGCATGTTCAAATTTGCTTTAGCGGTAATATACAAATAAGAAAATATGAAAGTTATTATTTAATAAGTTGTTTAATTTTGTAATAGTTTAATGTTTGCAGTATGCGTTCAATATTTTCAAAAGCATTGATACTTTTTAATTTAATTTAATTTTATATTTTAACATTTGATTAGCACGTGATTCTTAGTGTATTTAGTGTTCAAAATTAAATCGGGAGACATTTTTCTGCTTTGTATTTTTCTATTTTTGTTAAATAGGCTTAGATGTATTAACATTTTTTAATGCAAAAAGATGTCATTGTGAGTAAAAATTCATGTCTGCTTAATTGCAGTGGATTGGTAAAACAAGAAAAACCAGGCCAGAGATGAAAGCTGTTTGGCAACATTTGACGGAGCTGAAATCTTTACTCTTTGAGTCCTTAGAATCAACTAATGATGGGTGAATACATGCTACATTTTCAAATTATTGAGTGAATATTGACTTGCTGTTTAAGATTATGTGAGCCTTTTGAAGGTTGGGTCATATTTACCTTACCTACCCCTTAGTATTTTGGACCGTTGGGGCACCAAGCAAGACTTGTCGACCATCTTTCTCCATTCCTCCCTATCTTTTGCCTTGTTTAAAACCTCTTTCAATTGTAGGCCTGTCCATTCTTTTATGTCCTCCCATCGCTTTCTCTGTCTGCCTCTTCTACTTTTTCCCATTACTGTTCCCTGAAGGAAGGTCTTTGCATTATTGACTTAATTCAACATGGACTCTGTCATCTGAGAGATGAAAGCAAATTATAGATCCTTGTGGCACTATGCTTTGAGAAGCAGAAGAATAGTGCCAGAGAAGAAAATGAAGACAATTCTTACAAGGTTATAAGTGTGATGACTTAAGTTTGAGAGTAGTATTATTCACACTAGCAATTACCTTGCTTATGTTTAGATTGAACCAACACACAAAACTTGACCAATATTTTGACCAGGCTCTACACACTCGGTTACCAAAATTAAAATGTGCAGTCGAGCATTATACTGAGAAGACCCAAAACCACAATACAAAGCCCTTAGCCCCCTTAATGACAATAGTAGTCATCATCATATTATGAATGATAGATGAACTATATATAGGTTGTTTTCATTTTCTGAATAACATTTCTTCATTTATTTACTTCACATTTCTATTCTTGACTGAATTTTTTTTCTGAAAAATAAAAAATCGTTTGTTTGTTATTTATATTATAGCATCAGAACTCATGTCGTCAAGTTTTTGGAAGGGCTGTGTCTTGTTTTCTCTAAAAAGACAACGGTAAGCAAATTTTTGTGTACATATCTTTCCAGCTTTGGCTACATTTCTGCTTGTGAAAGCTACTACTTAACTAATGCAAGTTTTAAAAATTGTGCACATATATACACACATACAAACACAAATTATTACTAGCTGAAATTCAAAAGATAATATATGCATGGCTCCTTCTGTCTCAAAAGACAGTGATGCTTCCAGAGGAATTACTGGTGTTAGTTTCATCTTCTTCAGTTGGTGCAGAATTTGCTCAGGCTAAACAAACAGATATTGGAGTGGCCAGCCTTGCTGCAGCTTGTGCAAAAGAATACTATTATTGAATAGAGCAGCTATTTCTTTTGTCTAAGATTGAGGCTCATAAAAGCATGCACATTCTGTATCCATGATGTCCGATCTTTGGGGATTATTCTTTCACATACTTTATTTGATAACTGTAGTCCTTTGATCTCTTAGCTGACATTTCTGTAGGCTAGTCTCCTGCTTCCCTCGGGTCTGACTCCTTCAAAAGCTCAGAATTTAGGATTTTCTTCAGAATTCTTCCCTATGGCATGCTGTTGACATGTCAGAGTCAACATAGTTACTTTGCAGCAGCAGAGTATCCTCTGCTTGTACTTGGTACTTGTCTCTATGTGTGCTTTCAACAACATAAAGCAGCAGAGTATCCTCTCTGTGGTACTTGTCTCTATGTGTGCTTTCAACAACATACAGCAGCAGAGTATCCTCTCTGTGGTACTTGTCTCTATGTGTACTTTCAACAACATACAGCAGCAGAGTATCCTCTCTGTGGTACTTGTCTCTTAGGTGCTTTCTTGAGCCTTAGATGGGTGGTCCATACATCATGCTAATTAGAAAGATACTGTATTAAGATTTACTGGTAAATTTATTAAAATTTATGTAATTAATTTTGAGAACATCTAAAAAGCATTTGACCAATATAATGTAGTATTTTATGAAGTTAACAAACAATGTTAGTATTCTCGTTGCAGATTTGCTAAGACATTTTTTATACACACTTGATGAAATAAAGTGGCATTGTTTAGTTTTCCTATGCATTGTCCAACTCTGAAACTTTCATCTAACTTTCTGTTATATCATTGAAATGTAATTGATAAAAATAATGCACATAATTTTGAGATAATATTGAAATAATAAAAGAGGTTATCCTCTTTTTTGTTTGATTGATAATTCAATTTTTTGTTTAATAATGTGAAGTATGTTAGTTTCATTCTTTTTCTTGCTTGATGAATTTCTGTTTCATTTGCTAGGATTCTGAAATACCAAAGAAAAATGAGGCTGATATGTCTTTAGATCAAGTGCCAGAGAGCAATGAAATTATTAAAATTGCAGATCTGGAAATAGAAGGAGTCAAAGCATTCAATAGTCTATTGCAGTTTCAAAGTTCCCCCCACATATCAAGGTGAGTTATAAATATCTCAGGAGTTTGACCTATCATAAAGCTTTGGTAAAATATTGTATCCAATATTAATTAAAAGAAAACAACCTATTCTATTATTTTAGTCCATTCTATTGTAATGTTAATTATTTTTTTAAAATTCATCTTATTAGCTTGCGAATTATGTATCTTAAAAACAGCTGTAACGATATTCCTTGAAATTTTACAGTTTTTGTATATCTTAAGGAATAAAATTACTAGCTAGTTGGCCTCAGAGTCTAGACTACTGTCTCTTAATGTTTGCAAGTCTGGATCTGTACATACTAAAATAGAATTTTATATTCTATGAATAGATTTATGTATGGGTGTAACTTGGATTTTTTGTTAATGGTGGTGGGTACAAAATGTTCCTTTTTTTAATTTTGCTTTATTTGTGTAAAATTATTATTATTAGTCTATTGCAGTTCATTTGTGTATGTGTGCTGACTTGATATAAGATAAAGCTTTTAAAGGATCTAAGATGTGGAATGTGTGACTGAGTGGCATAAAACCTCTTGGGGGCTTGAGTTAGAATGTTAATATTGTCTAGGGATTTCTAATTTGGGATTTAAGTCAAAGATAGTTAAATTTGTTGAGTGTCTAAAGCCAGCAAGGAAAAATTCTCTCAGATAATACCCACATGTCCACAATAGAGATTAGACCAGAATGCACTGAGCTTATTATTGGAGAATGGAAGATATGCTATACAAAATCAATAAAGTCATTGTTAAAAATATTTTTTTTGTGGGAGTCAATGTTAATGAGAGGATCATTTTTCATCCAAATTGTAAACATTGACACAATGGGAAACTTCTGACATTCTAAAGCGTCAAGTTTCTGTGTCTTGAGTTCTAAAACCTAATATAGAACTGAGTAAAAACATCTAGTTCAATTATGTGGACAAGTCAGATAATACATAAGTCTTTATTAGAAGGTAAAAAAAAAGACATTTGTTTCAAGAGATGGACCTAGGTATGAAACTCACAGCAGAAGTTATTTTGAATAACTGAAATGAATCAGACCTCCCCCTCTTTCCCGTCCAAAGGGTTTATTAATGGGATAGGCTAGTACTTGTGTACATGTGTATAAAAAAAAGAAACATTTTAGAAATAAAATGATTTATGGTATAAATAAATCTAGTATTTGTTGCATTATAATATATAAATAAATACATCATTTTGTCCTTGAGAAAATAAAATCGTTTAATTATTCTTTGACTTTCAGTATAAATCTCATGACTGTGATGAATGCATTATCCAATATTGCCAAACAAAGACCCGAATTCTTTGATCAAGTTGTTCAGAGCTTTGAAGCTTTACATGGTAAATATTATCTAAGTACTGCTATATACTCTTTGTAGGAAGTCCCCTATGAAACAGAACATTCACTGGTGTGGGGTAGAAATAGCCTATAGATGAATAGATTTTAGAGAAATGACAATAGGTAATAGAATAAATGGTTTAAATATATTTATATATTTAATTAATGTAATTAACCAAGCATGACAATTGAATCATAGATCTAAATTAACCATATTTACCTTTGTTTATCTTTGATAGCCACTGCATTCCCATTCATAATGTTGACATTGTATATTTTTTTTTTTTTAAATTTCTGATTTTTTTTGTGCTCAATATTAAATTAAACAGGAATTCATAAAACAACTCTACTTAGAACATAAGTTGTTGAGTATTAGACTAACAAGAAATGCAATGCTTGACAGGCAGGGGGTGGGTAGATGGGTGTTCCCTAATATATATATATATATACTTATTTTATGAAAATAAGAAATTAAGAAACATTTTTTTCTCTTTTTGTTGAAATAATATTTTGATAATATTTTCTTTAGTTAATCTTCCACCAACTTTGGCAAAATCTCAAGTTAGCAGTGTTAGGAAAAACTTAAAGACTCAAATGATGACCTTATTAAAGCATCCTGCATCTGTGGACTTTATGCCACAAATCACAACTTTGTTGACAGATCTGGGCGCTACACAGTCAGAGGTAAGAGATGAAGTACAGTTAATGTTCAATTTATATTTGATATCCTAATTCTTAATGTCCTAGTAAATCAATCTTCAGTTCTTTAAAACCAGTTTTGATGGTTTCATGACACACACTCGCTTAGTTTTTGTTCAACACCAAGAACAAGCTCTAGCATCTTACTTTTCTTTGTTGATTAATTGGAAAAATAATTAATTCTCTCTACTTGCTTTATCCTAGACATGGAATGCCTGAATTAAAAAAAAATTTCCAATTCAGATAAATGCATAAAAATATTTTACAAAAAGATATTTCATTTAATATAAAGCAATTCAGATTGATTCAATATATACGATCAACATTTTTTAATTCTCTTTATAGCATTAAAGAGTTAACATTTGTTTTACATAATACTTGCTACTTTGAAGAAATATCACTTCCAAATATCATGTCATATTTATATCCAGATAACAAAGAGCACTCCAAAAGATGCTGAAAGCCGTAAGAGAAAAGCCTTGCCTGATATTACTAGTGGCTCAGCCAGCAAAAAGTCCAAGCTTTTAGAGGTCAGCTAATCGACACTGTACATCTTTAATCATTTGATCATATTTTAAAAAAATAAAATCAGTCAGGAAATGGTTGTTTATAACAGAAAACTGTTTTAATAAACTTCAATGAATGAAGTGCCTTTATTTCTGCCTTTGTCAGGTGGATGATGATGATGATGGTCTAACACCCTGGGTGGACAGAAGCAGTAAGAAGCCTAAGCCAGAACATGCACAGAAACAAACAGCTATAGATGTGACGGCTGAAGATATTCTCCCTCGTTTAACACCACATAATGTGGCTGATTTGGTGCTTTTGAGTATGGTAAGAAATTTAAAAATAAAAATCACATTTTAAATGTGTGAAACATGGAAAGGACTCGACTTTTGACAATTTACCCAATTAATTTGCCAATAGCTTCCATTTTTAAGAGTTGCATGGTTTCGTCCCTTCGTCTGTCAATAACATTTATTTGGCTTAGTGTCTTAGTCACATAAGTAGGCCAGGTGCTGAACTTGGTTGTCAGAGACTGTTTGAGATGCCTTTTAGAAGAATGTTATGGACAATTAAGCCTTGTTCCCATTGACATCCCTGGCCATATCAACCTTGAAACCATTTGTTTATTTACAATAAACATGTTTAGAATTTCAAATTTATTAATTTATTTACTTTACTGATTCAATTTTTTTCTTTTAATTACTAAACTTTTAGATAAAATGATGATTATGAAAAAAAGTTTCTTGATTGTGAAACATTTAAAAAATAAATAAAAATTCTTAATTCATTAAGTAATACAGAGCATGCACTGAAAACTTAGTGTTTTCAAAATATATTTTTTTGTGTGAATGGCTCCAGGAGTCAGCAATCTTAGTGTTCAAAGATTAGGTTTTGATTTACCAATGTAACATGATCTCTCCAGGTGATGCTGCCAGATGCAATGCCAGCACTATTTCAGTCTACGTACACACCAATAGCTGCTGCTGGCACCCAGGCTCAGATAAGTCATATTGCCAGGTTGCTAGCTACACAGTTGACAATGGCTGGCATGGGCAAAGGTCTAGGTGAACTTCAGTTACAGGTAAACTTGAAACAGTGGATTCTTCTTTTAAAAGTAATCTTTTTTGTTATTTTGTAACAACATCATCAACCATGTTCATGTTCTTTCTATAGGCACTAAAAGAGGAAGCAGCTGAAGCCAAAGCTACTGATGATGAACCAGCCTCGCCTAAACAGCTTATTCAGACTATAGTTGGTTAGTCTAAGACATTTCTCTTATTCTAATTTTACATTTGTCATACCCACCAAGAAGAATGGCAGTTAGTCTGAATCTGAATTTTAGCGTGATTTAAAATCATGTGAAGAGAAAAAATAAAACTATGTCTTTTAGCAATACTGTTTTACAAAATAAAACTATTATTAAATTCAGATAGATTTAAAATCATGTGAAGAGAAAAAATAAAACTATGTCTTTTAGCAATACTATTTTACAAAATAAAACTATTATTAAATTCAGATAATGGTGACTTATGATCTACTTACTGTGTAAGATGGTAACTACTGTTCCTACCATAACAAAAGTATTACAATCAGTTATTAATTTCAATTTACTTGAGAGAAATATTTTTACAATTTTTACAACTTCATTTCTATTTAATCACATTTAAACAATCTTTATTTAAGCTAATAGTTAGATATATTTTTTTTTTTCTTATGTAACTGTATTATTATGAGTGTTTTTTTTTATCCTTTAAAAAATCTAATTGATTCACTTCAGAAGTAGTCTTCTGGGATTGCTACTTAATTAAATAAAAGAAAGCTAGTTCATAATTAATTAATGTTTTTGATTTATCCATGATATTAGCTCAGTTTTTTAACAATTATTTATTTTTTCTCTGGTTAGGCCGCCAGATTGATGAGGATACCATAACCAAAAAACCCAAAATCAACCAACTTCCTGTAAGTAATAGAGAAAGCTTAAACAATCCATTATCTCAGTATCAGCCAACCTTATTTCTCCTGGACACCTTTATAAATTCTCAATTCATATGTCACATAACACATCACAGACAAATCCTTGAGTCCAACAACATTAATTCTATTCCATTGCAGAATTTTTTAGAGGCTGGATAGCTCAGTGTCACAGGCATACTTTGGGCATCATTGCATCACCTGATTGTATATCAACCAGTTGTACATTGAATCACAATTTACCATTTTTTTTTTTGGAGGGGGGTTGGAGGAAGCTTGTCATATCAACTTAAGCTTGAGACTTGTGCTCTTGAGCAAAGACAATTATTAACATCTACATTTGAGATGTTCCTTGTTCTGATCAAAACTTATTTATTATTTTTTTTAGATTAAATGTAATTAAATGGCAGATGAAGTAAAGTTCATCTGATTCTGTGGCCTAAGGTTAATGAGAGTGTCATGTGGCCAACACAACGACCAACCGCCTTTACTTTTCCCAGACTAACATCATGTACCCATAAGAGCTGGGTGGCCTCAGAGGCGCCCAAAGATCCTGAAGTTAAAAATCCCAGTCTTCACCAGGATTTGAACCCCGGACACCGGTTCAGTAGCCAAGCACTTTGCAGTTCAGCCACCGCACCTCCTTATTTAGATTAGTTTGCTGTTTTAACTCTCATTTTTATGTTTCTTGTGTTGTCATAGTGACTTGAACCTACATTATGTTTGTTAACAGTGCTATTTAAAGTCAAGTATTCTTATTATTTCTTTGTCATTTTATCAACAGCTCCCGCCAATGGTGAAAAAAATCAAACAATTTGAACTGTCTAGTATTACCAAAAAACTCAATGATAACACCACTTTACTTCTTATCACTCAAGCCATTGACAGAATTCTGCAGGCTGAGAGTAAGTGCAAGTATATTATTAGTCTTATTGCGCAGCTGGAACCATAGTGTCTTGTGTGCCTTTTTATCTTTATAATCTAGCAATCTTTGTAGAAAAGAAACATAACTTTACCCCTCTTATGCAGTTTGAGTGAATGTTAAAGTGGAAGTTTTAAAAAGTAGTTTATTTCAAATAAAAACAACTGTTTCTGTTTAATATAATAAGCTTTTTTTTTATTTACCAAAAATAAAGATAAGCTTATTTCATAAATTTGTTGATAATGTCAAAGCATTTTCTCTTCTTTTATTTAATTGTAGCACATAAATTCCAGTCATAAATAGAATTCCATTGGATGAAGTTCTAACATTTATTTCATGTGTTTATATTACAGAGGTAGCACTGACAAATCATGTTGATCATCACAGAACTAAGTTACTGGCCACATTAACTACACTTCTAGGAGACAACATCAAAAATAGTCAGTCTTGATTTCATACTAGTCATTGAACTATTGCCTCAATCATTTCATTGGAGCAAAGACAGCTAGATAACATTTGTTATAATTCTTTTATACAAAAGTTAATCAAAATAAAACTTAATATATATATAATTAAGAAAAAGTTCAGAACTGTTCAGTAAAATTGTTACTTTTTATAACAGTTTACCAAAAAAAAATTTAAACTCTTTAAACATATGTTCCTGTATAATTAAATAAAAAATGTAAAAATATGAAATAAAAAATGATTAAAATACTTGTTTCATTAGAAAAATGTTTTTGAATAGATGAAAGAAGTATCTTGAATTTATTTTGTTTGTGTGAATATTAATCTTCCGTAAATTGTAAAACTCTTTTGCTTTAATCATTAGAGCTGAGAGTTATTTATAGTGAAGATGTCACCATTTTATTGTTTTGGTTTGCACTGGAGCCTGCTCATTTTTCTCAACAGATTTACTTGGCTACATCTTCAATGACCTGAGATCGCGTCAAGATCTGGCCTTTGCTTGGTTATATCAAGAATATGCTCATTGTCAAGGCTACAGTGCTAACCAAAGGACAACAAAGACCATTGCTAGGAGTGGTTATGATGATTGCTTGCTGAAGCTCCTTGATGGCTTGATAGAGCTGGAGGATCATCATGGAGACAGGTGAGAACAGTTTGTCTTGTTAGTTAGACTTGTATTCTGCATACATTCTATTTCTGTGTCAGTATGTGTCCTATTATTTTTACTAAACAAACAAAACAAGAAAAAAATATACGCACAGGTAACAACTAGTATTGCCTAAAAATATTTAATATTTTCCCATGAAAGAACAAATATAATTAATTAGAAAAAAAAAGTATCTGTAAACTAACCATCAACTTGTTTGATTTTCAGCTTATTTCATAGGATATTATTGGAAGCTCCATTGATCACAGATAATGCTCTGGGCATTGTCAAGAAGTATTGCTCTATGCCTGTAAGTTTGTTAACCTATTGCAATAAGGAAATGGATCCAGGCAATGATAATAGTTTGTGTCTTAATTCTTTATTATATTTTAACTTGTCAGTTTACATGTTTAGAGATAATGTGGTCTGGATTAGCTATGAAACACTACAAAAAGAATGTTCTTTTTGGTTTTTAAATTAGATACATTGGTTCACAATGGATAAACTCTTAAAAGATTTAAGCAGTCAATTCCAATTAGTCGAAACACATCAATTAGTTACAAGATGGTTAAATCAAAATATTCTCTTTTATTTTTTTTTTATTAGGCCCACACAGAGGCTGGCTTGAAGACATTATCTCAACTAATCATTCACAGACCAGCTCACAGACTCAAGTTTCTTGACCTTCTTCTAGACTTCACAGCCAGTGATAAATTAGAAGTATAAATGACATCTTTACACATCTAGCATAAATTTAATGATGAGAATACAAATAATACATCTCATTCAGTCATGTTTTTAAAAATATCAAACCTTGGCAACATAAGAAATGTTTTTCACTTTATAAACCTATCTAGGTGAGAAACATTGCAATCAAGTCAGCCCAAAAACTTCATGCCAGTGGTAGAATGCAGACAGAGATTGAGAGATACGCCAACTTCCAGCTCAAGAGACTGTTGCAACCCAAGCCACCAGCCAATGCTTTAAAACAAGATGGTCAGTCAAATGTTTAGATTTTATTAAAACATTGTCCTTCTGTTACGTTAAATTATACTTGATTATACTTTCAATTGTTACATTTTGACTTGAATTCAATTGAAATATTACTGAACTGATTTTTTCAACCAGATGTTCCTGACACTTGGACAGAGGAACTTATCAAAGCACACCTCTATTTACATTTGGGTCTTTTGCCATCCAATCACAAACTTATCCATGAGTAAGTGTCTCTTCAATGATACTTTCACTCTTGTTATTTGTCTCCATTGTATTTTGATTCAAGAAGACATGAGGCTAAACTGTTCTTTTCTTAACATATATTACATTAGTACAAAGTAGAGTTGCTGCATTAAATTTGCTATGATTAGGAAGTGCATGTAATAGTCCTGAAAATGGTTATGTAAAAATAATTACCTTTATGGTATTTCACATTTCAATGTATTAAGTTGATGTTGTGACCTTGAGAGCATTATGTCTGTACCAAAAATATTTAATGAATAGAGCATCAAAGACTTGTGTGATACTTACAATAAACTTTAATTTAAAATAATCATGAGAAAAACATCTTTGGTACCAAAGTCATTTTAATACATTTAAATTCTATTTGCACCATTCAATTTCAAATGCATTAGTTTAGAACTGTTCTTAATGGAGCTATAAATTAAAACTCTAATTGAAGAAGTCTAGACCATACCTTGGAAATTGACTTAACTAAGTATTTTTACACTGATATTATTGGAAGGAAAAGAAAAAAAGGGGTGGGGAGGGAACTATTGAGGTTTATTACTGTGGTCATTTTCACTGGAAAGTATAAAAAAGGATTGAAAGTTCTCTAATGGTTGTGCTTACCACAGTGAGAAGTGAAAGTTTCTGCTTCACTGCGAGGTAAAAAAAAAAGATAGATGTTTATAAGTATATGCTTGAAGTTTTGTTTCCCACTGAGAGGGAAGGAAAAGGCTGCTAAGTAGAGCATGAGTCATTTATTTTCTATCAACTCGACTTGAACTTTGTTATTCATTGCATGTTTAGGTTAGCTAACATTTACACAGCTACTAGTGCAGATATCAAGCGGACCATACTGAGAGTACTGGAAGCACCAGTAAGTTGTTTTCTTTTCAAAATGCTGCTGGCTACTTCTAAATTAATAAATAAATAAATATCTGATCTTTACACAGCTAGCATAAACTTAATGAGGATAATTCAAATAGCCATTGATCAAAATATAAATGCCATATGTTTCATTTTGTGTGTCTTGTAATCAATCATGTGAAATTCTGTGTCCATTGTTGATTGCTGTTATTGAGTTTGAAGTCATTGCCCTTGTTTTCTCTTTCTCCAGGTGAAAGGAATGGGCATGGATTCGCCTGAACTATTGACTTTGGTAGAGAACTGTCCCAAAGGTTCTGAGACTCTAGTTATGAGGGTCATCCATATACTCACAGATAAAGGTTGTTTTTTTACTACATTTTATATATAAATATAATTAACTGTTTTTTTTTAATATTGATTTATTTTGTGGCCAAAGTGATATTTTATAATATTTTTGTATATTCTATTATCTCAACTTAATATATATTGTTATTGACTGGTTATGAACAACAACATTCCAATTCCAAACCTAATATAACATTCTCAAATTAAAAAATAAAAAATTTTAATTCAATTTTCAAATAATGAAGTTAAATAAAAGTTTGTTAAATTAATCTAGTCTATTTCAACTATCATCTCAATAGCTGCAATTAAACTAAAGCTACCCATATTTTAATGCCTTTTAATATGTCTATATTTTTCTCATTTAGCTGTCCCATCTCCAGAACTTGTAGACAGGATTAGAGATCTCTATCACAAGAGAGTGCCAGATGTCAGATTTCTTATTCCAGTTCTTAATGGTCTGTCTAAGGTGAGTGGGGCCATGTTGGCTGAGTGGTGAGGCACTTGACTTCTGAACTGAGGGGTCTCAAGCTCAAATCTCAGGACCCTGAGTCCATGCAACTCTAATAGGTACCTGATATTGTTGGGTAGAGTGCGCTGGGCACATGAAACCCTTGTCAGCCATGGAAAGAGATGACTTTTATATGGTTGCCCCTATAGATTGCAAGGTCTTAAAGAAGTATTTCAAGTTTTTTATTTATTTTACCAAGGTGATTCAAAATATCTAGTGCAATCTATAAGGGATCCTTCCATTTCTTTGGCTTTGCTTTAAGGATTTCGACTAGCTGCATCACATCCTTTTATTTCCTCATTTTCATTTTGACAATTTTATTGTAGGTTTGTCTTTATATTATCTATCCCTCTAAGTCTTGGGCTACCTTTAAGCGATTTCCCTTTGGAATTAAGATAGCATCAGTAATTTTTTTTTTTCCATTGCTTATTTGTATTGCTTATAATATTGAAAATATGATTTATTGTGGATTAACATTAATGCCAACTTCAGATGCAATTAAAGACTTTTTTATCGCAATGATGTTCGGTTTAGAATTCTATTAAATACCATTTCTTGGGAACTAATGTTTTGGATTGTTTTCCTTGACTCTGGTGTTGTGGTTCTTGTAAGATTTGGACTCAAGTTGCTTTGCAATTTATACTTTACAGAATGAAGTCATTGAGGCCCTGCCTAAATTGATCAAGCTGAATCCAATGGTTGTCAAGGAAGTGTTTAACCGACTCATGGGTAGCCATGGTTAGTGCATTTAGGATGTTAATCAATTTACAAAATAAAAAAAAAATAAATGTGTAACATTTAAAGATTTGTAAAGTAAAAATTATGACCTATTGAGACATGTTAAGATCATAATTGATTTGTAAAAGATCATACATCTAGAAGTAAGCATTGACACATATAAAGTTGATATGCCTAACATATTCGCTTTGTTCTTCTGAAGTTGTGAACAATGAGTGTGTGTATCATTCACCTCTTACACCTGTTGAACTTTTGGTGGCTCTACACAATATTGACCCTGCCAAGTGTGATATTAAAACTACTATTAAAGGTGATGCTTTTTTTTTTTCACTGTTTTGTTTTATGTGGTAAAACACTTCAGGTTTAAAAAATAATAGTGTCCAAGTTGTAATCATTGTTTTGTACTTGATTGTTTTTTTTATCTGTACCTAAAGTAAAGACACTGATAGTATTACTTCCAGCTTTTCTATTTGTATTTTTTGATTGTTATATTTTTAAAATTATTTTTAGCTTATAGTTTCATGTGTCTACACATGTAAATGATGGATACATCCTATTATAGTCTTACATATCAAATAGTTCTTATTACCACCATACAGAATCTCTCAATAAACACATTTTCTTCTTTGTTAGCTGCCAGCTTGTGTTTTAGTGAAAGGAACATCTACACACAAGAGGTGCTGGCCATTGTGATGCAACAGCTGATGGAGCAGGACCCTCTGCCAACATTGCTCATGAGAACTGTCATCCAGTCCATGTCCTTGTATCCCAGGCTTATGGGATTCGTCCTCAACATCTTGCAGAGACTCATAGTCAAGAAGGTCAGTCTTTGGTCCATAACCTATTTCTTTTAGGATATTGTTCCAGAAAATGTAGACCATGTTCTCCAAACCTTAGGAGTGAAAACTGTGGTCTTAATAGATAAGTATCTTGATAGGGCAGTTTATTACTGATGCATTTTAATACCTTTACCAATTTGTGTCACTTTTGAATAAATACAGAAATCCACGAATGTAATTTAGAATCTACTTAAATGATTTATATTTAATCTGACATTTTTATTCTCTACCCTTTATCAGATTCTTAAGTTTGGCATTGCTGGAGGTGGTGATGGAAATAAGTCCTCCACTGCTTATAAAATGCTTCTAATGGCATGGGTCTAAAATAGCCTCTGACAGCTAAACTCTTGACCTTTAAGTGTGGCTCAGATATTGGGTCTGGCAGAACTGTTATCTTTAACTCTTTCTGTCCGTACTTATTTTCCAGGTTCCGATGAAATTATTTATTTTGCTCATTTGTGTTATATATCACTGCCTTGTTATGATTAAATTTCAAAAACTTGTTTTTAATGTAATTAGGAAATGTTGTATTAGGTATATAATTATAGAAGAATGCATGCTCTTTTTATATAACAAAAATAAAAGTGCTTTAAACTAATGAACTTTTCAACTTTTGTTGTCCATTGCCAGGTGTGGAAGCAGAAGAAAGTCTGGGAAGGTTTTATCCGTTGCTGCCAGAGAGCCAAACCTCAGTCTTTTCAAGTTCTCCTGCAGCTCCCTGCTGCACAGCTGAAGGATGTGTTTGAGGTTTGTCCAGACCTGAAAGAACCTCTGCTGCAACATGTTCAAACATTTACTGAGAATCAAGTAGGTCTTTTTTTCTGAGATACATTGGAAACTAGAGACAATTAGTTTATAGGAAGGATGACTTTATTAAACATAAAAAAAGTGTTTTTCAAAACTGATGACATTAACTGGCAATGCTTATTACTCTTCAGAAAGCTCACATTCCCAAATCAGTATTGGCTATTTTAGAAGAAGAATCTGATATGTTATCTGAAGGAGGGATAGACAGAGGAGACAAGGTAATAAACATTGTTCATTCTAGGACTTAACACCTTTTGTCCATTGGAAATGGTATTCCCACTTTATTAGCCTGGTATTAATATCTATAAAGTCTTATGTATTTGAATAGATGTCTTCTTTTCTGGCTTAGCATTGCTAAATTGCTAGCTCATGGTCTATTGTTAATGGTACCATTAGGAAGTTAAAAAAGTTCCTAGTTTTTATCATTTTTACTTCCATGGGAACTGCAAGAGTCGGTTGAAGCACCACTGTAGCCTTTGGTCAGACTTCTGTTAAGATTTTTTGTTTTTTGTGTTGCCCCAAATCATTTAGAAACCTCAAAGTGCTGAACCAGTTCTGTCCAATTGCAAATATCCCATAGGTAACATATTAACACCCAGTGCTAAACATCAAAACAAGAATTCTGTTTCTATCTTTTTTGAAAGAGAAGACTCTTTATACAAATCTTAATTTGAAAAATTCAAAAAAAAAAAAAAATTTAAAAATATTTTGTTATTAACAATGAAATGAGATCTGAAGGTATGTAAATTAAATATTGACCTTTGTCCTCTTTCAGGTGAACAATGGTAATGAATCTGAAGGTGATGTCCACAAAATTGAGACCACTTCAGACACGTCCTTGCAAGTGGTCAAATCTAATTTGACTGCTGTGAAAACAATAGAGGGTTCTCCACAGAGGTAATTCTAAAGTTGTTAATGTTGTTATTGTTTTGTCAGGTCCGTCTCGTTATTGTAACTCAGTAACCCACATTGCTGGCATGTCTAAAGAATGTGCTAATTAACTGATATGGGGGGGTAATTAAATTCATTTTAGGCTTATATATAAGGATGATCTAACAGGAATAAAGTGAGCATTTCAACGGCCTACTATTACAGTTTACTACTAACTTAAAACCAAAATATGAAATTGTTATTCAGATCCCCAAGATCTGTAAATTATTTTTCTGAAAAAGTGTTTCCACTGATCAATGCAGCATCAAAGAATTTTATTGTGAAACATTCATCACATAAAATCAAATCTAAAAAGTCAGTTCTATAGCTCTAGGCCAGTTTGCAAGAATGAACTACTACTACTAGGGGATTTATAGATTCTAACTTCTAGATATTATTGTATTGTTAATCCATAATTGTAAATATTTGTCCTATACTTGTTACAGTTCAGAAAAAAGTGCTCCTATCAAAATTTCCCTGCCAAGTTCTGTCAGACAAGAAGAAAACTCATTTCATGGTTCTGGTGTTAGTGATGAGTTGGAGCTTGAAAAACCCAAGGGAGAGAAATCCAAGGAGTCAAAGAACAGTAATAAAGAAGACAAAGAGGAAGCAGAGGAGCAGTACTCTAGGAGAAGTTCAAAGGTGCATGGTTAGATTTGTAGTTTGAATCTCAATAGGTCACATTTCTGGGGTTAAAAAGTCATGTCCAAACCAACTCTAAAAAAAAGTATCTTTTAAAATGAACAAAATAAAAATAAAAATTGCTTTAAAAATGTCTAGTATGTCTATGTCTAGTAAAAAACTTAATAATAAGAAAAAAAAAACTCCCTATGAACTTATTTTCCTGTGTTATGTAATGACACGACAGAAAGACGCGTAGAAGTTTTGGGTTTAATTGGGAATTGGGTTTTTCTGTAGTGACGTGATTAGTAATTTAAAAGTAAGAACAGAAATAGTAGAGTAACCGACAAGGCCAACGAAAGGCCACCAAGATAGCGACAACAAGGACTGTGCCTCTTATTATGCATTAAATTGTTTGGAATTTATCTTCTTTGTTTATTCTGTTGACTGTGTCTACTACGATCTCGCAATCAACATCAACATCTATACTCATCAGCGCATAGACCAGTGTTTCTCAAACTGTGTGCCGCGGCACACTGGTGTGCCGCCGAAGATTCGCAGGTGTGCCGCGGGAGTTTTCAGAATGCCACACGTGCAGCGTTACACAGTCTGCATAATAATTAAATTTTTATTTTACACTGCGTTAATATCCCCACTTGTAACGACCAGTAATAATAGTCCACATTCCCCCATGTTATCTGCCCTGCTGAATCGTATCACTCCATTTTGAAGAAAACTGGTAAAGCCATTCATGTTATGTAATTTTTCACTATACATATATATTTTTGTAATGACTGAAATGTAGACCACCTTAGCAGACGCACATCAAGCAATGCGTTTCATGTAAATTTTTTATGTACGGGTATGCTACTAATAACAAATGATCAATAAGCGTTATCGTTATTCATTGTTATCTATGGTGAAATACGTTAGCTAGAATGAAACTGCGAAAGCTTTATATGAAAAGCAAGTAACCAAACGAAGGTACAAAGATCTATCAAAATAATTCTTCCATTTGCATCTTCATGGTTTTGTGAGTTTAGATTTTCAGCACTGACTGAAATCAAGTCTAAAAAAAGAGAGACAGACTTCTAACAATAGACGATGAAATGGGAGTTTGTTTTGTTGACTTTGGAGCCTTGATTAGATCGCTCTCTTCCTGGTGTGCCGTGAATTTTTTTTAGTTTTTTTTTTTACTGTGCCGGCAGACAAAAAAGTTTGAGAAACACTGGCATAGACCATCAACAGTTGCCATATCAGCCTTTTTCTTTAACACATTTTTTTTAGAAAAAAAAAATAAAAAGAGATATACGCATTTGGTAGTCCTGATAAAAACTGCTGGTAACTTCCTATCACATTATACCATATTAGTATTCTACCATAATCACCACATTCTATCACAATAGTAACTATTGGATGAATCGATTGATATGTTTTTTTAAAACTAAAATTACACTAATTTTTTATCTTGGAAAGATAACTTCTCGTCTCTACTATAAATATCTTACAACATTTAATAAATGATATCTGAAACACAGAATTAAAAATAATTTCAAATGAACATCCAATTTTAAAAATGTTATTCACACATCTTCAAACAAATGCATTCATTAAATAAATCAAAGGAATAGGAATCTTAACTAAAAATAGTTTTATCTGTCTTTTTTTAGTTTACGACAAATGTTTTCAGTTGTTCCTAAGTTTAACCTTTCCATGGCCTTTTGAAACAAAACTCTTCACCTGCTGTTCTTAATGCTGATCTTTTTTTTTTTTCTCATTGTCCCCAGAGCTCAAAAAGAGATGATTCTGATGAAGAAGATTCAAAGAGTAAATCATCCTCTAGCTCTAGAAGTAAACAATCATCACGTCGTTCGTCTTCCAGCACTAACAAGAGGAAATAGCTGAATGGATCAGGGCATAATCAGACTTGTGGGGCCTAGTGTTATTTGGGGCAGAAATTACCAGGCCCAATAGTGTTCTACTGGATATTTTGTATACTGAGTTTTCATTCATTGGATCATTTTATAATTATCACTGAAGAATCACTTTTTTCCCCTCTCATTATAAAGTTACACGAGACACTGGAAGGATTTCTTTGGAATGGAGAAAAGAATCCATGACTTTTCAGTTGGCGCAAGTTAAAATATGCATTTGCCTTCCAACTGAAGCTTTAGACCAAATGAATATAATAAATGTGATTTGTGTTGTAATTGGTGACAATACTAGTGTCAATATTTTGTTGTGTGCTAAACATTTGCCAAAGTATTTTGTCATGTACGTAGCCATTGTGAGGGCCTGTAAATCCACTAGTCACTCACTATACCTGTTATCTCCCCTGGAATCTGTGACCTGTTTTCACTGAGTGTTCTGTCTACAAATAATGTTGTCATAGTAATCAAACAGTTCATCTGTTTGAGTTTCATTAACAAGCCATGTTTTGAATATGTGAACATTTTGAATTGAACTACAGCAGATTTCGTGAGGATTGTTGGTCACAACATAATGAATCAAGAAACCAGTATGGAAATTTTTAGTTTTGGTAATGTACAAATGATATGCTTGTATGTCAGTGCCTACCTAATGCATAGAATGAAGGATTGGGCATTCCAGTAGTAAAACCTCAAAGGCTGTGTTTGTGCTGCTTGGCTGTCTTGACTTCATGTCTTCATGGACACTTACATTTTTACCTAGCATTGAAGAGCATCCAGGTGTCATGGGTCTGTGAAATCATTTTGTAAATAGACAATAAAAGTGGCAGGTCCTTGCAACTCCCACATGACACCATTGCTATCTGTCAGTGTCAGCCTTATGTGGGACCAAAACTTGAATGTATAGTTTCATCTATTAACAGCCATAGCAGATTCTTGACTCATCAGGATGTTCCAAGACAAGAAATTAGTTTTGTTCACCATGTTTCAGTGCATTTGTTACAAATTCTACTTTCGACTTTTTTTTTTATAGACATTATGTTGTTTACATATAATATGTATTGTTCCAAGTGTAGTTTCAGGATACCATTGACTGAATATGTTTGACATTCTTCCTAAAGCCTTTATGTGCTCTAATACTCCTATCTTGCATCTTGATGCTGATCTAACAAGTGTTACATTCAGAAGGATGCTTAGTGAAATGATGGTTACTCGAGGCATTGCTGTTAGTACACTTAACATTGCAAGAGAACTTGCTTGTTTTTTTGGGGGGCAACTTGGGTGTTCAATGTTTGTTTGTACAAAATAATATTATGTCTATAGACCCAACAGTTGTTGACAAAGTTGAGGGTTGAACTTAGCTCTGAAATGTATTAACTTCATTATCCTATGACAGCCAGTATGACTGAATGTATTGTCAATGATAACAGCATGATATCAAGTGACAAAATGTATATTTGAAGCATTTCAAAATGAAAGTTGGAAAACAAACAAAAAAAAGGCTGCATTCTGTTTGCTAGAAGTATATTTTCTGGCTTGAAGCTTCTGAAGTTAATGATGTAGGGCAAAAGTCACTAGGCAGGAGGTTTACTTTATAAATGTACTAAATAGTATCTAGTGTTGTTTGAAGGTTGTCTGCTACTGTACAATATGTGCAGCATTATGCACTGGTTTTTCAACAATGGCAAGAGTTTTTAGAACATGTTTCACATGACAGTCAGTACTAGTGTATCTACACAAGTTGTTGACATTTTGCACTGTCTAATCAAACATTTTTTTTTTGTTTCATTTCTTTTCTATATTTTGTTACCATTCATTTCAGTTTTAAAACTCATTATTGACATTGTTTGTGCTGGAGGGGCTGGGAGGTGCTCTACATTGAATTTGTGTTTTTTTCATATAATGACTTATTGAGGTCAAAAAAAACAACAGGGCAAATTTTTATAAAGTCTGGCAATAATTAGGTTGTCTTTATTTGGTAGTAATATATTTTTGTTTTGCTATGCCAAGTGTTAATTAAAAAAAAAGAGATGTAATGTAAGGGAGATGACTATTAAAAGTCCTTTGCTACTAGATTATTAGATACTTGTAACATTTTGCATTGGAAAGGTACATCTCAATCAGCTGTAGCAGAATCCTTCATTTGCAAACAGTTGACACAATGGCTCATCTTGGTTCATCTCTGAAGGTGAAATATAAATTTTGTTTCCAATTTTTTAAAGAAATTTTTTTTTTGCTTATACATACAAGTTTGTCATTGTTTAATTTTCATATTATTCAGCAAATTTGTTTTAATACAATTATTAGGTCATAATTATTATTATATATTGTTATGCCAATCCTAGGGTCAATGAAAGATATATAATTTGTTTTCTTCTTGTGTGCCTCCTGTCCTTTTGTCAAGAAGGAAGTTTTCGTTCGGATATCTGTTGAAGAAACCAATACATTAAATAAGATAAAGATACATTCACCTAGTGTTTTGACTCGCTGATGTATGGGGTAGTGTCTATGAAGGAATAAACTGGATCTGTACACTTGAACTGATTGGCTTTGACTTGTAATTTCTGTATAGTCTTTACTTTGTTAAGGTCAGGCATGTCAAACTCATTAAGGTATATGGGCCGCATAAATTACTTACTATGACCTGAGGGGCCGCAGCTAAAAATCAGTTTTAAAACAACCTACTAGTTTTATGTAAATTAGAAATAATACAATATAATACAATAGTTAATGGCATACTTGTCTTTTAGCTAAATTTGTAGTACTATTGGCTAATTAAAAATTGCTATGATTACGCATTATTTTCTTTGTCTTGATGCTTGACATCTTTTCTGGGATACCATTTTATAAATGTCAGGTTGAAGTTTGTTTGCCACTGACGCTTTCATCACAGATGACAAAGTTTGATCAGATAATCTCGAACGGTGAGGTGTTTAAATAGCTTTAGTATGGAAAAGAACTGCGCACAGAGACCAAAGCATGCAAAAAATAGCTAGAATAGCTGCAAAGTTACGCGATTTAAGCAATTTAACGAACCGTTCAGGGTAAATGACTGTAAAATTTTGAAACAGTCATTTTAATATTCTTCGATTTCAACTAAGAACCTGACTTCTATCAGCTCTAATTGAACATTTCCAGCAGCATTTTCAGATTCAAATTAGATCTCGTGATCGAGAGGCTAAGTGCGCTTGAACTTGGCTTGGCTATCTAGAAGGAGGTTCTAGGTTCGACACCCGACTCGGGCAGAGCGCCTAAAGGTAGCACGGAAAACCAACTCCTAGATGCCCCCTCCCCCCAACGGTCCACAAATGAGATCGGACCAAAGATCTCCGAGCATTCTATAAGCATGAAAGTAGCGCTATATAAAAGCTATAATAATAATAATAATAATAATGATGCACTGAAAATTAGCAAATTTAAAATTAGCATCAGTCTCTCTTATTTTTGCAAGTAACTTTGTATCAAAACCATTTCATTTCATGGTTGGTGCGCCATACCTTTGTTAGACTAGCCAGCCTTACCAAAGATAAATTGTACTGCATTTTCACCTCCTGTCGTTTCTCAAAAATCATACTCGCTTGTTACGCATAGAACAGTACACAAGTAGTTCCTGGTATATGTCAAAATTCCTGTTAAAGGCCCTTATGAATATAGCCAACTGTGCTACACCCGTTACGTCAGTTGACTCATACAGACCCAATGAAAATAATTCAAAAATCAGCTCTGTCGTTCTTTAATTGTTCAAGCAAGCTGACTGACATGTCATTTATTCTATCTGCAACAGTGTCACTAGTTAACGCTATTTCTTTGAATGATTTCTCCTTTTTTTTTTTTTCTAAATAAATGACTTCGGCTTTAACGAAACACTCCTTCATAAAATCACATTTATTAATGATTTGAAATGGCATGCAATGAAGTTTGACAAAATGTAGCTTGCTTTCAGTGCAGACTCACCCTCGTTGTTCAGTTAAACAAATACTATTTTTCCATTCAAGTATCTTGCCATCTCTTCTTTTCCAGCGTAATAGTTTAACATCATTTTTTTTTAGGTTGCCAAGTGGGCCGCATGCAAGGTGGTTGCGGGCCGCATGCGGCCCCCGAACACCCAGTTTGACATGCCTGGTTAAGGTGATGCTGAAGCAGAAGGCAGTGTTTCTCTGCCTTCCGGGAAAGGGGGGGGGGGCTTGCTAATTGGGCAAGTCCAACAAAAGAAATATTGTTGATTTGCAAAATCGTTTACTTCAATAGCATCTTTAGCATGTGGCCCTTAAAACTGGTTGGTTTGTTTGTTTAAGCAGCCATCCTTCTGGGGGAATTTTGAGGCTAGAGTCTTGTTCTACCACAAGACTAAGCAGC
>JADKLZ010000104.1:5942154-5954362 GCA_021533235.1 Biomphalaria straminea
TTTACATATGGACTGGTCAAGATCTTACGTTAAAGTTTTTCTTGTCATCTATAACAGATTCCCCCCCCCCTTGTCAAAATCTGCTCTCCGGAACAAAGGGAACAAATGCGGCAGTGGTGGCAATAAGACTAGAATGCAGAACACATTTTACAATGGCTCTATTCCATAGCTCCTCTATTTCTTGTATACACTTGTATACATTCTTTACATCGGGATAGAGCTGATCATTCTATCCAGATATGTTTGTCTTATACGTAGCTGTACAAAACTATTTCAGATACAGATGAGATTCGTGTCATAGTGGCTCCTCCTTTTGCTGAGTCAGTCACAGAGGGAGACATCAAATGGGGAAAAGGTCAGAAGTTATATAAGCTTTCTTAACTAGGTGCTGTAAGTTTAAGTCTAGAGTTGAGTTTATTTTTTAGTTTTTGTTTATAATAATAGTGTAAAGTGTTGTTCCTCTTGACATTGTTTAAAGGCTTTAGTTGTTTGATTGTTGTTTTTGTTGTTTTTTAGATATAGTGACTCTTATTTGTTGTAACCATAAGTGTACTGTGTTCCTCTTTCCTATTGTTGTGTATGTCTGTACTGAATGTTCTCTTCCGTTTTCCTCACAGCTATTGGTGACAGTGTGGAGGCTGATGAGGTTGTGGGGGAGATAGAAACAGACAAGGTGAGGCATGCAGTACCTTCGTAGACCTGCGCACATGCACTAAATGTTGACAGTAGTAACATAGGAAAGACAACGAAAAAAAATACGTTTGGACTAAAGTACATACAGCATTAAAACGTAACAGCAAAATATAGGCATTATAGCAACTGAATGCTGTGGTTCAGGGCATCCATTTGGGTATCACAGAAGTAGAGAGACATTTCCTTCTGGGTGGACGATTGGGGAGCTTGTGATGTCACACCTTTTGAATCTCTCATATTCCTTTTGAAAGTCGTAGTGTTACTTTATATAGAATGTCATGGGGCTAAGGTTCAAGGACACGTTTACTTTGTGACTGGTTAAACAGTGGTTAGGTTGTAACGGTTAACAAGCTTGGTGTCATGTGGCCAGCAAAATGACCCAACTACCTTTACTTTCCCCAAGTCAGGTACCCAATAGAATTCAAAATCTCAGTCTTCACTGAGATTCAAATTCAGGATCCCAAGTTTGGTAGCCAAGCTCTTAGCCACTCAGCCATCTCATTCCCTGGTTAGTTTGTAGCTCCCAGACAAGAAGTCTGTTACAAGTGATCATAGTCTTAATGCAGAACTTAAAACTTCTTTTGAAGAAAAAATAAACCTAACTTGTATTGTTACAAAATGTCAAACAATTGAAACACAATATTTACTCCCGAACGTTTTTTTCTTGTCTCTCAGTATCTGCCTTCAACACTCCCTGTCATCGCCTGTTTATCCCTGTTCATGACTTAAAGGTCTTACTACAAATACTTAAGAATCTATTCAGTTAATGCAAACACACACACTGCATAATAGAGACACATATAAAGTGTTCTCTGTCCAAATGGTTTTGGAGAACTACTATTTTAAGCTTTTATTTGTTAACATAGTTTATGGGACTGTCTGAATGGTTTTACTTGTTTTTCCTTCATTGTGTGTCTATTCATTGCTTCCATCGCAGACCAACATGCCAGTCCATGCTCCAGCAGCTGGTGTCATTGAGGAGTTGCTGGTGAAAGATGGTGAGACAGTCAACCCAGGGAAACAGCTGTTCAAACTTCGAGTTGGAGGTCAGATGAACTTCATCTAAACCTTTTTTTTTTTACTAGTCTATCTCTCTCTCTCTTTTTTTTTTTACTAGTCTCTCTCTGTTTGTTTGTTTGTTTGTTGGAGGAAGATTGATCTGTTTAATCCGTTTCTTTTTTCCTTGATAGCTGGAGGAGGAGCTGCCCCAAAGAAGGAGGCTGCAGCCCCTTCACCAGCCACAGAGGCACCAAAACCACAGCCAGCAGCCCCATCTTCTTCTGGGCCCATACCTGACAAAGCCCCTCCACCTCCAGCCAAGCCTGCCCAGCCCCTGTCCTCAGTTCCAGTGTCAGCTGTCAAACCCAAGCCTGCACCGTCTGCAGGAGCATCTGCAGCACCAGCAGCCATTGGGGGCAGTCGCTCAGAACAGAGGGTGAGTGTTTTACAGTTTTCAGAATGTCGTCTCAGTAATGGAATGGAAGTGTTGGGCAGCTTGTTACTTTGTAAAACTGTGTTGGGAGAAGGATTGTCAGTGTTTGGATGATTCCAGCTGGTATAAAATACAAACTTTATAGTACTTTTTTTTTTTAAATCCGATAAAGCAAGATCAAGTGCCTCTGGGTTTTTTTTTAATATAAACTCTGAGTGCATGTATTGCCTGAGCCAGTATCTAAATGTTCACCTCTAAACTGATAACAATGTGTATGTGTGTGTGGTTAATGTTTCAGGTGAAGATGAACAGAATGAGGCAGAGGATAGCTCAACGCTTGAAAGAGGCTCAGAACACATGCGCCATGTTGACAACATTCAATGAGATTGACATGAGGTAAATACACTTTCAACTTTGACCCTAGAATAAATGTGTTGGTTTTCATACTCACATGTTCATGAGCAGTGACCAATGGTGTGAGTGAAGGATGTGAAGACCTATGCTTTGCATATTTCTGGGAGTTGGGGGGGGGTAATTTTTCTTTATAACACAGACAAAAATTTGAAGTCTTGTTGGTGGGGCACCCAAGTAGTGAAGTACTTGGTTTCAGAACAGAGGAGACTTTAAGTTTTGTGAGTTTTAGGATGCCCCTGAGTTCAGCTGATTATAGTATTTAAATTCGATTGGTCATTGTGCAATTTTAAAGTGTAAAGGAAATGGCTGGCTACCTGGTTGTGTGATATGCAATATGCACTGTTATATCAATGGTTGCAGATTTGATTCTTGTCTGCTGACATTCACCTGCTAGGTGTAACAATCTTCAAGTCCTAAATGTGTTAAACAAACAGAAACAGAATTTGAAAGTGCTGATAAAATGTGAAAATAATTGGTCAAATGTTTAATGAAAGATAAGGTAAAAGTGTTTAGTGAAAGATAAAAGTGTCTAGTGAAAGATAAAAGTGTCTAGTGAAAGATAAAAGTGTCTAGTGAAAGATTAAAGTGTTTAGTGAAAGATAAAAGTGTTTAGGGAAGCATGTGTTGCTATTAGATGCCAGTGTAAGTCCCAGACTTTACTTGCAGCAATGTGATGGAGATGAGGAACAAATACAAAGATGCTTTCCAGAAGAAGTACAACCTGAAACTAGGCTTCATGTCAGCTTTTGTCAAGGCTTCTGCTTTCGCTTTGGTTGACCAGCCAGTGGTCAATGCTGTGATAGATGACATGGACATAGTCTACAGAGACTACATTGACATTAGTGTAGCTGTAGCAACACCCAAGGTACTTAACAGTTTCTGTCCTCATTAAAACTATGTATGTTTGGGGGAGTTAAGGGGGTGGGTTTAGAGGTAAACTCAGCATGGTGGCCACACTCAGGAAGTTGAGAACCACCGTTGTTACTTGTTTCTAGCTGAAAATGTAGGAGGGACTAAGGGAACACACTGATAGCTTGAACTTGTGTATGTTACAGGGTCTTGTGGTGCCTGTGATCAGGAATGTAGAACAGATGAACTATGCAGATATTGAGAAGGTCATCGCTGATCTAGGAGAAAGGGTGAGTACTTCATGTATTAGAGGCTAGATGAGAGAGTGAGTTGTCCAAGTAGCTAGTGGTTGTGGAATGTAACATTTAATGACAACATTGTAGAGAACTTTACACAAATGGTGCTGTTTCTTTTATTTCTTTTTTGCTAATTGTAAAGTAAATAAAAAAAAGTTCCCCTTTCAGACCTTGTGGTCTATAGGGCAGATGATGTAAAGGTTATCTGATTCTGAGGCCTACGGTTAACAAGGGTGTCATGTGGCCAGCACAACGACCAACCGCCTTTACTTTTCCCCAACTAATTTCAGGTACCCATTAGAGCTGAGTGGACTCAGAGGCGCCCAAGGATCCCAAAAGTAAAAACCCCAGTCTTCACCAGGATTTGAACCCAGGACCCCCGGTGCAGAAACCTAGCGCTTTACCGCTCAGCCACCGGGCCTCCAAAGTAAAAAAGTATGGTTTCCATTTCAGACCATATGGTCAAGGCAGATGATGTGAAGGTCAACTATTTTAATGACCAACGGACTTGACTTTTCCCCTAATGTCAGGTCCCCATTAGAGCTGGCTGGACGTAGAGGCGGCCTAAAGATCCTAAAATAAAAAATCCCATTCTTTACCAGGATTCAAGCCCAGGACTCTGGTTCAGAGCCCAAGGGCTTTACCACTCATCCACTGTGCCTCCTTGTGTTTTAAGTTTCTTAGGGTTAGGTTTGTTTCTATTCCTATGTACATGAAGTTTGTGTAAATGTTTCTATTTGATTTGCTTCATCCAAGATTATATCTACAAGGCAGAAACATTTTTTTTTCTATTTATTGTTTTCTCTGGTGAATTGCTTTTCTAAAAAAAAAAAAAAACAATTTTCTCTACTAGGGTTAAAGCCCAGAATTTTTGTTTTGTTTTGTTTGTTAGTCAGATGCGTGGACTGTGTGTGAGATGTAGTTGAATAAATTCACTGCTGGATCTATCATTGATTTATTGTTTTATTCATCTATCTAAGGGGGCAAATGAAGTTTCCCACCTTGTGACCCAAGAATTCAGATAAAGTTTATAGGTTTCTGTGGCCAAAAGGTTATTGAGGGTTTTATGATATGGCCACCTCATGGTCGAGTAGTCTTAGTAGACCATCAGAAATATAATGTCTACTCTTCAGTACTGTAGTATGTTATTGTACTTGACAGGCTCGTGCTGGCACTCTGGCCATAGAAGACATGGATGGTGGCACATTCACCATCAGCAATGGTGGAGTCTTTGGCTCAATGTTTGGCACTCCAATCATCAACCCTCCTCAGTCGGCTATACTGGGCATGCATGGAATCTTTGACAGACCTGTTGCCGTCAATGGAAAGGTATTTAGCTTGTTTTGTTTTTAGCTGAAAATTATTTCTTTTAATTTACATTTTTATGGGAATATCTCATTTCCGTCAAACTCTAATGAACAAAATCTCATTTCCTCAAATTAGAAGAAGAGCAAAATCTCATTTCCTTCTAGCTTGACCAACATGTCATTGCTTACGAACTCAAAGATTACCAAAATCTCATTTTCTTTGGACTTGAAGATAACTGTTGGGTCTGATCACATTGAAAAATGTACTCAATTAAAAGTAGCTTGTGCCTATTGCTGTATTGTTTATGTTTAATGTAACACTGTCACTTCATCCCTTGTAAGTTAGTTAGCCCGCTATGAAAAGATAATCTTTTTGATTAAATTCTGATATTAATTATTTCCTAAACATGATGGATCATTGTTTCTCTCAATCTATAGTAGACTCTGATTTCAGTAGGACATATTCCAGTTGTTTTTCTTAATCGAATATTTTGTTGGCAGGTTGAGATTCGACCTATGATGTATGTGGCCTTGACCTATGATCATAAGCTGATTGACGGAAGGGAAGCTGTCACGTTCCTCAAGAAGATCAAGTCTGCAGTGGAAGACCCCAGAACAATATTACTTGACTTATAAGACTTGTAGGGCTTTCTAGGTGTGATTTTTTTTTTTTACTCAAGATTAGTGCCCTTATTGAACAATTCTATATTTATATGTGTTTTGAGTGGCTCCATGGCCCTGGTATCAACTCTACATAGTGACAAGTGTTAACAAAAGTGAAAGTGCTGTATATTCAGTTAGTGACAATGGCTGGCTCCTCATGAGGATGTCTCCTTGATATTCAATTTTTTGTGTCATTAGTTTAATGTCAGGGGTTATCCACATTAGCAGTCATGTGGCTTAGCCCTCTTATTATGTTAACTAAGAATGTTAGGTGTCATTCACATTAGCAGTCATGTGGCTTAGCCCTCTCATTGTGTTAAGTATGTTTGTTCTTATGTATAGTGTTAACCTTATAAGACACTCACTGATAATATTTATACTATAGTCAAATCTATGGCTTACAGTTTGGGATACATCTGTTATTCCATGCTTGAAGTTCAAGTTACACTCTTGAAGTTTGTACTTACTTAAAACAAAAATACTTGTATGTATCCTAAGACTGATTGACAAGATATCTATTTTTTTTTATTTTTTTTTGTCTCTTGAACTAGAGATATACTTGGAGATTCAAGTTAAAATTGTGATATTAACAGAGAAGAATGCTGAATTGTATTGAATAAATAGATCTGCTCTTTAATGATTGATGGCTTATTGGCTTTGAATTGAGACATAGGATATGTTGTGCTTGTGGTATTTTGTGCTTATTAAATAGGTGGGGGTCAGTGTCACTTAAATGCTGTAGATTGGGTCAAATGTCCATCTTTAAAATGTTAGACCAAGCAAGGCAGGTGATGTGTTTGTACCTGTCCTGTCTCCATTTGGTACAGCAACAGTTTGTCTAGCTTCATAGCTTTGTATGTATGTCATTCAAATGTCAATTTCAGTTTGTGTGTGTGTGTTACATTTCTGTGTTTAGTGAGTAGCTGCCAGTGTCAGTGTGATGTCATATTTGTACGTGAACTTACTTATGATGTTTTCATAGATGGAAAGAATGAGAATAAAGTTATTATACACAAAATTTTATGTGTTAATAGTTTGATTACAATACCTTAAGTCACTCCTTCATGGAAAGTGGACTCTGATCTTGAATACTGCTTCAACAATTTTTTTATAAATTAAACAGTTGATGTATATCGCTGAGAAAAGAATTACTTGCTCATTGGCCGCATGGGGAAAACTCAAAAAGTTTTTTACTTTATAATTTTTTAAAGTAAAAAGCAAATAAATGTAAATTTGGCTAGAGACTTACAAATCTAGATTTTGAGCCAACATGGCATAGTCATTTTTACGTCAATCTAATACAGATTATATCTAGATGTAGATCTAGACTAGACTAAATCAGAACTTGAGGCCTAGTGTTAGACCTAGATGTCCAAATAACAAACATATCAATAAATAATTACATAAGTATGTCTAGGCCGATTCAGAAAATGGGGACATTAATTGAATCGAATCTTTTTAAAGTTATTTTATTATATGATGGAGCTATTGTCTTTATTAAAAATATTTTTTCAAATAAATTTTGCAATGTGAAAGTCCTGGTTCCAACCAATTGAAACTTCTGGTTCATCTCTGTTAGAAAAAAACAACTATGCAGGAAATATAGTGTTGCATTTAACATTTAGGACTTCACTGACGGGACACTTCTTAATTTATTAGGATAGAAAGAAATGACCAAATCTTTTTTTTTAAGGGGGGGGGGGTTATGATGGTAACTTGTGGAGTGTGACGGAAAAAAAAGGCAACTATAAAAAATGAAAATGTAGAAATCTGGTTAGTGACCTAATAATGAACCATTTAGCAAATTTTGTGAATTTGAGTGAGAAAAACGACAATGACTTGATGGACACTACAATGGCAACAGAACACAGAAATTAAAAGTCCAACCCTCAAAGAAGCTCAACAAAGATGAGCGGAAACAGAGTGCTTAGAAAACATTACAATCAGTCCACGTAGTAAATGGACAACAACGTTGGGTTCATCAAATTAAAAGACATGTTGAATTTCAAGCCCTAGAATACAAGAAGAGTTAACTTAGTACGGTCACTTACGGGGCAAACAATTTAGTCTGCAAATGTAGGAAATTGTAAACGTGTTCTGAATGGTAATCTTCCATTCTAAGAATGAGAATAAAATATACACAGAATTTTGGTGTAACACAGTGGGTTTTATTTTACCAGTGGCTCCCCCCCCCTTCCATTTTTTTTTAGCCAATTGGGATCTGGGAAAGCGATGTTGTTTTCCAACAATGAAGTCTGATTGGCTCTTAATGATTTTATGAAAAAAAAGAGATAAACATACAGACATAACTATACAATATGTTTGGAATCAAAACATACGTAATTAATGCTCATTAAAAGCTTATCCGTTAAGCTCGGAGACAAAAAAAAGTGTTGCATAGATAATTTAAGTGTGTGTCTTTTTTACGGTACTAAACAAAAATATTTCTGCAGATAACAAGGGAGTCTGGGGAAGCGCTGTAAGCTCCCCCAGTGGGGTCTGGAGCGGAGCCATGTGTTCTCTTGCTTCCTGGGCTTCAAAAATTCATCTTCAGGGGCGTAGCTAGAAATTTTCCATCGTCTGGGGACCCCGGGGCTTGACCTCTTTGGGGGCCACTGCATGTTGCATAATATTTCATTTTTAATGTAAAAAACACTCATTTGCAAATTTGAAAATCCCCCCACTCTAGTGGGGCGGGGAGATTTTCAAAGTCTCTCCCCACCGTATCTACGCCTCTGTTCATTTTCCTAGTCAAATCTTCGAATGGGTACTTATGGACATTGGATTTAGTATGGTACAGCAGATATGTCAATAAATAACAAGAAAAAGGATTTTTAAAAAAATACCGGTATATTAAAAAAAAAGAAAAAGGTCAATAATTGTAGTTGTATCAATTAGTTTCGATCAGTCATATGCAAAACTGGCCTATGAACAATAAATATATGCGATTTATCTATTGTTTTTTTTTTTCTTTGTTTAGCTTTTAGTTTTCTCAATGCGCTACGATCCTATCACTTGTCTGGACCAGTTGTGAAAGGGGGAGGAAGGAAGGGGGTATCTTGTGAATGTTTACGTGATCGTTTTCTAAAGGCATAAACAAACATTCAGGGCTCAAGATTCCTCAAGGGGGTTTATTCATATTGTATCACCACATCTATCAAGTACGATTTCTTTTCCTTGTTTAAGATACCAAACCAAATAATTAATTACCGATAACTAATTAACTAATTGGTTAATTTTTTATATTGATTCTTGTTTTGTCAGGTAAAGGAAATTATTGTGCAAAATTTCAACACAATCCGAGATTGGGTGTGGGAGAAATAACGTGTACACATTTTGTACCAGACAGACATACAGAGTACGTTGATATAAGCTTTGTAAAAAAACAATAGACACATTCACGTCTGTAGAATGGACACATCATGAATAAATTAGCATTAATAATGCAGTGGCGGAGTCATAGGAAGAGGTTTAGGGTTGTGTACCGCCGTGCCGTCCCTGATATAGAGTTAAGGGATCTTTCTTCAGTTATTGTAACCAAGCCAGTGATTGCAGGCTCCCTGTCGCTAGTATCTTAAGACTCATGATGTGGTGTTTTTCTAGCCGTTTCAATGTTAGTCATTTTATAACAACTCGGTCTGTTAGTGACCTGGGCCTGAATGTCGAAGACCGCGGGGTGCTTTTAACTGACCACCGCCCTCTACACCTGCCGAAGCGTATGTGTGTGTGTGTAAGCTGAATAGAATGGACACGCGCTCTTTCAGTTTATCTTCCACTTAACCCCCCCCCCCTGTTTTTGTGGTGGGGGGGGGGCCCCCTAGCCCATCCAAACACACACGCGCAGAGTACCAAGCCTAACCTGACGTAGAGTTACCTTTCTCGACATGCACCTGCTCTCAAGGCTGGCTGGACATTGGTCATTTACGCTTATATCACAATACCGCAGATGGCGTGGGTGGGGTCATCAGATAGCGAGATTTACGTAGTTCTCGGGGGTGAGGAGGAAACCCGTGGTACTGTTAAGGAACTGGATTATGTTGAAAAAGGACTAAATCCATACCGATGTAATTTAAGTTAGGGTTGGTCAGTTTACTTTAATGTTTGGACTACACAAAGACGCCGTCACTTTGTTGCAAGTAGGCAAACGGAAGATCGTGAGTGATAGCATTGATGTAGCATTCGGTACCAAGATTATTCTCGGCCTAGGGGTAAAAAAAAAAAGAACAAAGCACTTTAGCTTTCTCAAATGTTGAAAGACCATTACATTCTCTTCAAACCAGCTCTAATACGTATTCTTGTGATTCTTCTTAGTTCTCATTTTACATGTCGGAGGGTTCAATTCAGTAATCCTATATTTGAGATGAACTGCGAAGTGCTTTCCAGATCAGGAATGTTTTTGGGCCAGAGTCTTGTTCGGGTCTCTTGAAATGGTATACAGCTTTGAATGGCATTCTCTGGTGATGATCCACAAGGGCAGGTTTCGCTCGCCCTGACTTTAAGCTTCCGGAACATTTGTTGTCTTATTCTGTTGTGTCCTGTTCTGGGTCCAAAAATATGCGTTGGGAGATGGGATGTGAGCTGGTCCAATTCTCATTTATTCAACTCTCTATTATTTTCATCATTTCTTCTGGGATTTTCATTTGTCTGTTCATTCTTCCATCTTTGGCCAGCATGTCTGCCAGGGCCGGTCCTAGCAATCGCGGGGCCCTATGCGAAACTGATTGCGCGGGGCCTAGTCTGGGTGGGAATAAGGATACTAAGTAAAAATTAAGATTTTGTATTTGAAAATAAATTCGGCTTTGCATTTTATTCATTCTTTAATAAGTACGAAATTGCGGTCCAGTTAACTTTATTTACGAACCTTGCAACCTATGGAATATTTATATGCCAGTGACAATAAAAGTAAATAAGATATTGGAACTTCCGGTTAAGGGGAAAATTCGTCCGGTGTTGCGTGCCTATTCGCGGTGTTGTACATGAGGTAACTGTCACAACTCAAAACACCAACGAAGGCCGAACAAGCAATATAGTAAGTCGACAATCGATTCAACTTTACAATACGTTTAATAATCAATAATGGAACCCGTCTGTCTTTCTGTGCTAGCCGTCTGTAAATAATCTCAGATAAAAATAGCGTCTTCTTGATAGAGTCGACCTAAAGCGTTCTTCTTTTTAATCCCACTATCCGTCACTTCCGTCACTAAGTAAAAACTTACCCCTTAATTATTCCCGAAATAAATCTATATTCTAATCATGTCATAACACCGGTCATTAAATTTTTTATCGCGCGTAGGATTGGCGTTGTCCGTACTGAACATGACAATTGAGTTTTTTTTTCAGGAGATTTTTATGAGTTTTTAGAGATTTTAATGTGCAGGACATAACCAGGAATTATTCGTATATATTTTATAATAATCAATTACACCTTGATTTAGCGCAGGGCATATGAAAGCGCGGGGCCCACTGCGACCGCATAGGTTGCAGTGGCTTAAGACCGGCCCTGATGTCTGCCCTTTCACTGCCTTCTAATAGAATGTGTGATGGTATCCATTGAAGAACAGTTTCCTTGATGTTGATGTTAAGGTTTCCTGTAATTCTTGTAGAACCAAGGGGATTCTGAACTTCTGGATTTTTAAGGAAAACTCCGAGTCAAACCCAACTCTGAATGTTATCCTCACACATGTATGGGAAATAAATTTGGTTTGTCGATATGCAGGCCACCCGTCGGTTTTAAAAACACATATAAATGTTACATCATCTGCCCCTAATAGATGGCAAACTCTCATCCTTTTATTTTCTTCTGTGCCATTTTGTTTTGATAGCAAATATTGAAATTGAACTAACAAAGTGAACAGATTAGAAAAAAATTCAATAATGGTTTCAGTAAATAATTTTTATAATAAGGCTTGCTTGCCACATTAGTAGTCGTAAACTGACTCAAATACTTCTAAATGTTGCAACTTTTCAAAGTCTGATAGTAAGAATTGGCGCGACACTTTGTAACATAACTTCTAGTTCAGACATAACACAAAGTGTATTAATTTAAATTAAATTAATGTATCCTACACATTTAAATATAGTCGTAATGTATCGAACGCATTAAGGTTACAGCTTGAAATATTCACACAGTTGAAAGTCAAATAAAAACTCGTTTAAAGGTTATTTGAGCAATCAAATACAATACATTACGCACGTTAACAATGGTTACACAAATACAAACTGTTTTATCGTCTTTGTATTATTATTATAAATAATTTAAAAAAAATTGCTATCAGAATTATTGGAATTATTACTGTTACTATATGGGGAAGCGTGGTCGAGAGGCTAAGTGCGGCTTGAGCTTGGCTTGCTTGGCTACCTAGAAGGGGGCTCGAGGTTCGACACCCGACTCGGGCAGAGTTGTGTTTACTGAGCGCCCAAAGGCAGCACGGGAAACCAACTCCTAGATACCCCCTCCCCCCCACTGGTCCACAAATGAGATTGGACCAAAGCGCTCTGAGCATGCTATAAGCATGAAAGTAGCGCTATATAAAAGCTATAATAATAATAATATA
>JADKLZ010000104.1:5956880-5975988 GCA_021533235.1 Biomphalaria straminea
TATATCCTAACTTTCTTTCAGAATCGAAGATGATTATATCCTAACTTAAATCTCCCACAGTATAACGGGTAGGGTTCAAACCCAGGGACCATCGGGACGAAAAAAAAAAAAAAAAAACAAAGCAGCAATTCATAGTATCGAAACAAAGTTTGAAAGAAATGTCATTGGAACCTCTATTTTTTTTTTAACTCATCTACTACACATTTTGTACGCGTTATTTCTCCCACATCCACTTCTCGGATCAAGTTGGAACTTTGCACCATTATTTATTGTCCCTAACAAAATCAATAAGCAATTAACCATTCAATTAATTGTAATTAATTAATTATGTTTTATATATAAAAAGTCTTACACGGTATTGAAATATATGCAAGTTTTGTTTTGTTAAAAAAAAAAGAAAGTATTCCTCAGTTTACTTGTTAAGCATATGAATGTTCTCGAGTGTAACTGCAGGGCCCCTTTAAATCGATGTCGGTGTATGACCTTTACGTAAACACATTCAACTAGGTTTTAAATGACTTTGTGGCTATCACTGTAAACATTCACTGTCTAATCGTTTGGACCTAATTAGCAACTGCATGCAGATTAGTCCAATTCAGGACAATTTCGGCCCTGCTCTTTAAAACTCCCGACTAGTCACCACAGAGCACTAGCTAGATCGATGAGATCCAGTAGAGACAGACAATAAGCTAACATTTTACTTTCCAGCCCTTTTGGACAGGTACACTGAGTTCGTCTTTTGTTTGGGTTAAATGTTTTGGAAATGTCCCTTGCACAAGTGCTTTCAAGAAGTATATAAGCAGGACAGGGGAGCTGAATGGTTCTGATGTACATATCCCACATAGTGTTAACGTGCACCACACGTTAGATCCTCGAGACTGATCACAAGTCAACTGGTTCATGTCTGTTTCACCAATAAAAGAATGGAGGCTCTTCCTTTCTTCAAAATGAGAAGAAAAACTGAATATTCAAAGCAGACGACTAAAGATTACCCTACAGAGATCCAGTATGTTAATGTACAAGTCCAGTGAAAGGATGGACTAGTGGGGAAAAAACAAAACCTGCACGCACAGAACAGGCGTGCGTAAAAGTGTGATTGTCAATGCAGGGGGGCCCAGGGCCGTGCACATGTCACCAAAGTTTTACAATCCTGTTTTGTTCCCTCCCTAGCTCTACCTGTTACAGATGAACTCAGGCAAGAGAAAGAGATGGGTGGACTAGATCGCTACACGTCACTTGAGTTCTCCATTAGCTCACACATGTTACACAGTCTGTCGCTTCAAACACACACACGAGTAATACGTTATTGTTGAACTTGCTCATTATTTGATTCGCTGTGAGGGTCACTAGCACAGAGCACGATGTAAACAAGAATGCAGACATTGATACTCTTACGTTTGGCTTTTGTTAGAAACATTCAAGCAGTGATGAGCATTCAAATCAGAAAATGGAAGCTACTACAATGTAGACAACTTCCTGTTGACACTTCTATGGCAATCATAGGAAAAACAGAAATAAAATAAACATTAACCTGTTTTGTTATACTTAAATAAAAAAAAAAAAAAATTTTATATCACTATCTGTAGTCTATATTTCTTAAAAAAAAAAAAAAGCCCAGATTCTGTTTGCTTGGTTACATTTGGTTTGGAAAAAAAAAGGTTTAAATTTTTAGGAATAAGTAGGATTTTGAACACAAGCCAAAAGAAAAGACGTGACTCAATTGCATATGCTTGTTAGGTTATATGTTAGCAAGTTCAATGCACTCTATTCATATTTAAATGATGTAGTCATAACACAGTGCTCAACAATTTAATTTATACAATTTAAAAAAAAAAAATTAGAGCTTTCAAAAACTGAGATTAAAAAAAAAATTTGCTAGTGTATTTAAAAATTATTTTTTTAACTTGACAACTTCATGATCACACAGCTTTCTGATAAGTGAAGCTTCTGTGAGAAGAATAGCCCTCATTGATTTTTAAAACAAAGGCGATTAACTTTAAAAGGACCATTGGTAGCGCCTTTGCAAATCTAATTTTAAGTTAGATGAAAATAGAAATGACAGGGACATACAAATTCTTACATTTACTGAAATTATTGTCTAAGGAAAAAAAACAAACAAAAAACATGAAACTATTTTCCTTATTTTAAAACATATGTATATGTATGTACTTATAATGTACATTATTTCAAAAGGGCTTTCTATACAAAATGTACCATTGCACCTATTATTGAGGATGATGAAGATAATGGTGAAAAAGGATTTTTTAATAGCACTTGTTATTTGCTTTTTCAATATTATAGATGAAATGTAAAAACAAAAGTTACGAATCTTTCAGAACGCTGTTGTTGTTTTTTTTTGGAATCAGTTTCACCTTTTAAAAAAATATATATTTTTAACAATATTTTTGTTAATCTATTCTATTTGTTTTCTTTTCAATTCATTTCTAACATATTAGATTGTTGTATAAATTTAAAAAAAATTTAGTTAGTTTAAGTAACCACACCTCTTGCCTTTTAAATTGTATTTTTTTCCTAGAAGAGTCAATCATATGTTTTATAAAATAAATAAATATGTACAGAAAGAGTAACACTGTCTATATAATAATTAATTAACCCTGCGTTTATAGTCTCAAAAAATGAATATGAATCGAAGAGCTACTGTGTTCAAATAAGTTTTAAATAAAAAATTTCGAATAGAGATGCTATTTTACAAAAATGTTTTGGCAGCCATCGAGGATCCTTTACTCAACCAGTTCATTAAAAAAACAATCTTCATTTGTAGACTGATTAAGATAATAGAATAAAATCAAATAGTGAAGTGAGACTTTTTGTGTGGTCATTTTTCATATGTAAATGTTCAATTGGAAAATCAACTCCAACTATTATATATGAATTTGAAAAGAACAAGGTTACAAAGACAGTTTGTGTGGAAACACAAACTCAAAATCGGCCCCCAAAGTGGTCCACCCAGGCAGGCCTCAATATTTTCAGAAAGAACATCCGAATCATATTATATCAAATACAAATGACAGATAAGAATGGAGAAAGAACGTTGACAGAGCTTGTGTAGTGCTCCAGCGGTCCAGCAGATCAAAGGATAGGTGAAAGTGAATGTAAAGTTAGATGTGAACCTGGCTTAATTGGTGTCTTATTCAGATCCTAAAGAAAAAAAAACTTTTCCGTAAAAAAAAAGGGACGAAAAAAAAGGACAGGTGATTGAAGATTACAAGATAAATAGTTGTTTTAAACTATGTCTAACTTAAAATGCATACTAAATAGATATTTTCTCTTTAAAAATAGTTGTAAAAGTGGTGTATTTTTATGAAAAAACTGCTTGCATAAGTGATTTTAAAAATTAGATATTTCACTTTCAGAAAAGAAAAAAAGTAGCTGTTGCATCAGAACTTTGAAAGATCTAAAAAATTGATATAACCGATTTTCATTTTCTGTTCTAGTTTCTGATATCTAAACGGGACGGACGGACAGACAGACCACACAAAGCTATTAGCGTCTTTTCCTTTTTCGAGGGATGCTAAAAAAAACAAAAACAACAGTATTTGCACAGAGCTATTTATAATAATCCTAAACATCCACAAAAAGGCTTGATATATGGTAGAAGAAACAATAAATATGTTATGTATCACTTTGCAGTATAATTTACATACCACTTAAATGATTTGATTTACTATTTAATTATAATGAGACTCTAGAATAGATCAATACATCTAATGAGAATGGACAGAGCAGTCATTGAAAGAGATTGTATTCAAGGCTAAAGAATGGAGAAAACAGTTGACATATCATGTGTGATTCAACAGACTAATGCAGTGTTTTCCAGACTGTGTTCTACAGAACTCCAGTGTTTTGCAAGGCCAGACTAGGTTTTCCTTAACTACTAGAATATTAACAAGTATGCCACCACATGGATTTACCTCTCTTAATTGTCTCTAAAATAGATTACAACAGACTTAGTTGAAACAGTATGTATGTTTATTTTGCCCGTAACAAAACCAGGGGCCTGGGTATTACAGTTTGATTAGGCCCACAACTTGCACAACATGATATGCATAAAACTGAATGTATGTATAAAAACGCATGACGTGTATTGTATTTGAACATTAAATAGACTAAAGGCTATAGGAAATCTCAATTTGTAAAAAAAAAATAATCTACAGTACAGTCTCAACCTAAATTAATCTATTACATTATTTTGATATAACTAAATATAGCATAACACTTGATGGTTGCATAATTTGTGTGTTATCAGCTCTGACGTGTCATTTTGATGGTCCCTGGTTTGAATTCCAACAGCAACCCCCCCCCAGCTGTCCTGTGGGGTGTTTGGACTATTTTGAAGTAACAACCAAAACTTGTAAAACAAAACAAACCAAAAATTTGAAAAGGTAGTAACATGAAATGTTCAACAGTTCAATGTGGGAAGCGTGGTCAAGAGGCTAAGTGCGGCTTGAGCTTGGCTTGAACTTGGCTACATAGAAGGGGGCTTGAGGTTCGACACCCGACTCGGGCAGAGTTGTGTTTACTGAGAGCCCAAAGGCAGCACGGAAAACCAACTCCTAGATACAACCTCCCCCCCCACTGGTCCACAAATGAGATTGGACCAAAGCGCTCTGAGCATGCTATAAGCATGAAAGTAGCGCTATATAAAAGCTAAATTAAAATAATATTTCTCCACATTCAAGTGATAAGTAGGTCCCACATCAAGAAACTACTCGCTTACTGATCATTTATTAAATATGTTTGTGTCCATAACAATTTCTAATGAAAATCTTTATCACCAGCCTTCAACATGAAACCCTGCAGAAACCTTTTATTAAAGTTAAGAATATTACAGCATTTGATCTGACTCAAAAGCCTAGCTGACAATTTCCAAATACACTCTAAGTCTAAATTAATTGTACCCTCATTCTATTTATACCCATTGGTACAGTTATTGCAAGACAGTACTCTTTGGTTATCATCTCCACAATAGACATCATTCTTATATTCCAAGTGTCATATTTCTATTCATCAATTTGTTGCGTTAATTGATAATGCCTTCTCTGGTAAGTCAATGACAAATAACATTATTTTTTCAAGACAATACTCAACTGTTACATTATCACATTTAGTGGCACTAAATTAGTAAAAGACACCCAGAATTAAAAACAACGCAAATTAGAGCATTGCATTTAAGTTTGTAGCTTTGTTGAAATATAGTGTTTCTAAGTCATCATACAAGACATGATCTCAAGTTGTGAATGTTTCTTTAAAAAAGATATATATGAGATTCAACAAGGTTCCTAAACTGTTTGAGCAAACTGGCAAGGAAATGAGTAATTTAATTTACTGCAGCAATTTACCTTTTATTTTTAATTTATATTTGGTTTACATGTTTAACTGTTTAAATATTAATGGAGACTTGTAAATGACATTGACGTCATCGTAGCTGAGAAATCCTGGGATATAGTGATGAACCAAAAACCCAATTACTATAATGCAGATTAGACAGTATAGATGAACAAGTAGATTTTGGACGTCATAGCAGCACAACAGAAGAAATCCTAAACCTCAGAATATTCTGTGAGAAACACCTTCAACATCAAGAGCATCTTTTACACATCTTTATTACATTTCAAGAAAGCTTTCATCAAGAATATGACATGGGACACTCTGGGTCATAGACTCATGATAGAGTAGAGAAGTAGAGACCACCACTGTCAGTAGTTGAGTAGTAGCCAGTAGAGAGAACTCAGAAGAGACTAGACTATAATTATAATCTAGACTCTACATCTCTAGACTAGAGACACTAGAATGTCACTAGACTTCATGACACTAGACACTAGCCACTAGAATAGAATCAATAGAGTTGAATGTTGAATAGAGAGTTAGACTATTATTAGTTTAGTAATTAGTATTATCTATACTCTAATAGTATAGACTAGTAAGACTAGATCTAGTTACTATGTCATGTTACTTATTTTACTAGTGTTACTGTTATTGTTATTTTAGAGTTAGAATCAGACTGGTCACAAGATCTAGATCTAGCTAGATCTAGTCAGAATAGCTTCTCTCATTTAAACAAATTCACTGACTTCTGCAGAGTTTAAGTTTTATTTAAGTAGATCTATATAGATACTAGTCTAGATCTAGAATCTAACTTAATACTAAATAGTAATAATAAATTTTAATAAGTTTAGGAGTTTAGTACAGTTTACTGTTTTTACTTTTAGGTACTGAGTTTAGATTTTAACTACTAAACTAGATCTAGATCTATCTATGACTAGGGCCTAGGCCCTAGGACTAGGAGGGCAACTCTTTAACTTCACTGAATATTACGATTATTGTCACTGTTAGAATCTAGATCTAATATTATTGTATTGGCATGACATGATTTAATTTGGTTTTCTTTTTCTTTTAATAAGTGACGTAACCGTCGTAACCTGAACCTGTCCTAACCTAGATCTACTACACTCTACAGACAGTAATCAAGTAAAGCAAAACATCTGATTTCATCTGTATAACTATAACTAAAGTATAACTGTATTCTGTACTAGACTATAGTTGACTATGGGGTGAAAACAAAAAATAGATTATTGTTATGATATTAGTTTTACTAAATCTGAGCAGTCATATGGAGTATATATTTGAATACACTCACCCGTGACTTTTGAATGGGATGGCTGCAATTAGCAAGCCATCGAAAGTGGCGTAAACAACGTATATTCGAGGAAGCAAGCATGGCGGACTTCAATGAGAAAGGTCAATGGTTCACGCATGCGCACACAATGTTTTGAAAATCAGTTCCTTAAAGGTTGGCTTTTAATATTATGGTACAGTGACCGGTTTATTAAACTTTTAACGTATGATTTTTAATATCGCCAGCTGAAACCATATTCGAAGAGAGAGGAAATAAAAACATATAGAAATCCTATACTCTTAAGCGAGCAATTCTTGTATATATATATATATATTTATATTTCTTCTATTTCGAAAACGGCTCTAACGATTTTCTTTAAAATTTCAACGTATCTAAATGTTAGTGAGAAAAAAAGTTTCAGCTCATTGGCCACATCGGGAAAACTCGAGTTCGACCGTTATTTCGATACATAAAATGTCTCGTTGTAAAATTAATATTGGCTTCAATATATTTATGAATGAAAGTTATGAATGAAAGTTCTCCATGACGTAAACGGGAAAAACGCTGCTTACGTCACTAGGCTTACCGTAGAACTCTAAAATATTTCTTTCCAAACATTTAGAGATATGAATGAAGGGATGTGTAAAACTAAAAGCAGACCATTAATTTTGGTTAGAATAATTTATGAATGAAAGTTTTCCATGACGTAAACGGAAAAAACACTGCTTACGTCATTAGGCTTACCATAGAACACTAAAAAATTCTTTCCAAACAAGAACGCATTTAGAGATATGAATGAAGGGATGTGTAAAACTAAAAGCAGACCACGGGCTGCAGCACCACCGGGATGGAAGGATGGCAAGCCGGTATGAACTTCTTATTGTCCGACAGTCAGGCTGGGCAGGGCTTTTATTTAACTGAGCAAGGCTCGGTCACCTGATATTAATAGAATTAATAGCGTTGTATAGCAGACTCACAGACCTATATAAATAAAGCCAGCTTATAGCGGATTGCAAGAGAAAGAAAATAAAACAAATAGAAATAATAGGAAATATTTACTATATTAAATAATTAATAGAGTACTTTTAAAAAGGAATGGGGGGGGGTAATATATTTTTATTATTAAATTAGAATGACATCAATAAAGCGTAAATTTAAGTACGGGTAACAGTAAAAGCACCTTTAAAAAAAAAAAAAAAATTAATTTAAATAGATTTAGGCCTACGTATGATGGAATTATTGTAGGCCTATAGATCTATGATGTTATATTTAAATGTTTTGATGAAGATGTAAGGTGCTGACAACTTGTAACATTTTTCATAAAGCTGAAATCAAGTTTGAATTTAAAATAGATCTAAGCCTAGATCCCTTGAAATGACATACTTGTAATGTTGTATGTTATAAGACTTAAAGCCTAAATTTAGTGTAATGTTTTGTGTAATGGAACTTAAGCCTAAATCTAGTGCGCCAGAGGATACACGCAATAAATAACTTATGTTCATACAAAAAGAATGTCACAAATATCTATTCATTTAATACAAATATACGGTATACAATGACTGTCTATCTCTAATCTAGCCTCGAGTAAAGAAATGTGGCTAGGTAGCCAAGGTCACTGAAGCCGACTGACTGGTTCAAGAAATGGGTGAAACTGCGGGAGCGGGGTGGGAGGGGTGTAGAGGAACATACGTGGACAAACAAGAATTATTCTTTGATCGGGAAACAGTAGATTGACCAGAGAATGAAGACGTCCAGGTGTCAATTTCACAGTCACAAGTCAAGATGCGTTGCGCAATCAGACAGCAACTCTTGTCGCTGAGGAAGGTCATGCTTTGAAGTGGCCATCAGTGCTTGCTATAGCGGACTTTTCATGTTAATAGGAGTCTTTAAATCTCTCCCTATCAAATATAATCGCCGTCTCCCTATCAAATATAATCGCCGTCTCCCTATCTACCTTTTTGAAAGGGGGAGGCAGTAAAATGTTGATGATCGACCCAAATTGTTTTGTGGTAGCAGTCTGTGTAAGGGAGCCTCTGTCTACATTGTTACATTTATGTTTATGTATGTTGTGTGTGTGTTTGTATGTTTTCTTGTAGTCTCCCTTGTTCTGTGTCCAGTAAGTTCACGTGTTCACGGTTTTCTGTTAAGTGTCACAGTAGTGTGTATTAGACTGCTGGTTGTTTTCTTAACTTCTTGTTCACGTTAAGAAAAATGAAGTAACCTTTAAACAATCTTGTAATTGTAATGTGATAATAAGTGTACAGTTCCAGGTAGATCACCTAGCAAATCATCAAATACATCATAAATGCTCAAAAATTTTTGTCGATAACCTTGATAGAGGCTGATCAACACTTTCAAAAGTATGGTAGTTTATTGTCCCATTTTTTTCTGATGTTTTCTTCCCTAACAAGGGGGGGGGGGGTAAGTCATCTTTCACAACCACGAAGTCAACACGATATCTTTTGTTAGTCCTTGGATTTTGTACTACGAGCTGAACCTTTCCAATAGGTATAAGTGTACACACGTAACTTGCTTTGAGTGGGACAGATTTGTGCAGTTTTAATAAGCTTCTTAGCACCCGAGTGAATCTGACATACAATATTCTCATTATCAAATAAAATACCGGTAAATAATATTACATATTAAAAAAAAACATGTTTTGAGTGTATGACTATTCCAAATGTCGATAAAGTCGATTGAGATTCAGAAAGAATAAAATCATATTTTAGTATCACATAAGAAATTGAATAGACCCTTTTAAATGCATAGTGAATTAGTTACATAATGAAACTTCAACTACACACATCTTTACTTATAAAATTATTTTTTTTTAAAGCTGAGTAAATCTGTTCTCATCGGTTGTGTCCCCCTACTTTAGGTACCGCGTAGAAAAGACGGACATCAATGACGCGCAGCTGGCCGAAGAATTTCCCTACACTTTCTCACATCTATATGTCATCTCTGACTTTCTTAGCTAACTTCTATCCCCCCCCCTCGACTTCTAAGACTTAGTTTCATCTCTCGTCATGTTCTCTCCCCTCCCCTCTTCTTTGGGATTGTCTGTTTCTACCAACTATACCACCCCTACCCATTTTTTTTGTTGCCTGATGTATATAATGAAGTGATAACCATTGAATAGGCCCCATTACCTTGCATTCACAACTGCTTGCTATTGGATTTACATTACACCCATAGACATATATATATAGACTGGCCGATGAAGAACAAATTATTATTGGAAAAATTTGGGCAAGCATAGATTTAGTTATATATATTTTCCTATGTCTTTCAATATGAAATTGTTGATATGGTGCGCATAGGTGCATGCGTAGCCTATAAAGGCTAATATTAGGAATAATGAAGTTTTGTACTTTTCAAAACTAAAGATCATAGTTATATATAGACTGAAATTTACGTCATAGAATTTATAGCTCATTTGCCATCATTTTTTTCTAACGTAGATGTGGACATAAAACATATTTGACTCTTCCTAAATGAAAATAAGATCCTGTTTCCAGTCTATATATATATGTCTATGATTACACCTCATTGAGGTAGTCCGGATGTCTTCTCAGTCACGTGGTTGTGTTGTTTACATTAATGCCCTCATTGATTTCATTGTAATTTAAAAATGAAAATAGTCTAGATCTAGACATCTTTAAGTAGTCAAAACTATGTTATAATAATTCACTATTATTTATGATTATTTAGTAGGTCTTCTAGATCTAGGCTAGCACTAAATCTAGATCTACATCTTATCATAGGAAGATATTGCCATTATTGCCATGCATAGGACCACAGTCACGTGACTATTTATAAAGTAGGTCAGAGATTCGGAACTACCTCAATGACAATGTTTCAACATTGGATTGATTTATTTTTACCTTGCTGTCTTGATTAACTTGCGCAAAATCGTAAGTTTTATTAGTGTTTATTGTATTTAATTGTTACCTTTCGGTACCTAATATTTTGATTAATCTGAATCTGAGCGATATCTGAATTTTTTAGTAGATTATTTATTGAACTTAGATTTTAATTACCGGTACCTGTTTCTTTTCACCTACGCCTACGCAATATTTGAGTTTTAATTGCATTAGTGAACTTTCATTTTATCGAATTAATTCAAACCACCTGCGCGATATCTGCTTAAAGCTCTTAGGGTTTTATTTCTTTTCTATTTATTGACTTCATTTAAACTTCATTGGTTTGTAAAAAAAAAAAATGGCTGGCCGACCTGTTGCTCGTACCCGTATTGTAGGCGATAATGAGCTAATGGACAGATTGGAGGTGAGAAACGAAATTTGGTATTTAAAAACTTTGTTCACTCAGCTAGCAGCTGATAGAGAATTGGAGTGGTGTGCTAGAAGGCGACTTCTAAAAAACGAATTACGCTGCTAGAATTGCAACGACCCCTGCTCTTTGGTACGCGAGAGAAGTTGTGCGGACGGTCATCGATGGTCTTGTAATAAATGTCGCTTGCGTAAATCTGTCCGACACGGCTCTTTTTTTTTCAGGCAGCCATTTGAGCATTGAACAGGTAATTGTCATGACCTATTGTTGGGCTTGTGACATGTCACAACGTCAAATGTCAAAAGAAGCCGGTGGTGTGGATAAGACAATCGTTACGGACTGGTGCAATTTCTTGCGAGAGGAATGTGGTCGATGGAATGAAAACCATGGCTTGCAAATCGGTGGTGTCGATGAGAATTTCGAACCCATTGTGGTTGAGATCGACGAATCGAAATATTTTCATAGAAAATATCACCGTGGCCAATGGCGAGAGGGGCATTGGGTTTTCGGCGGAGTGGAAAGAGAAAGTGGGCGCTGTTTTCTCGTTGAGGTTCCAGACCGCCGAGCAGCCACATTGGAACAATGCATCGTGGAGCATATATTGCCTGGCAGCCATATCATATCAGATGGTTGGGCAGCGTACGCAAACATTCCACAAATTGGCCAAGGGATCTATTCCCATTCAGTTGTTGTTCACCAACAAAATTTTGTAGACCCTTTGGACCCTGAGGTACACACTCAAAACATTGAGAATTTGTGGATGCGCGCGAAACGCAAGTTAAAAAGGCAATTTGGAACAAGTCGTGCATTGTTTCAAAGCTACTTACAAGAATTTGTGTATCGCAATAGTATGCGCGATGAGGAAATGTTTTCCAGTTTGCTTGTAACGATTGCTGATAATTACCAATGAAGTCAATTGTAACACATTGTCTGCAAGTGATCACTGTCAATTTTTTTTCCCTGTGTTTGTTTTCTGCGGAAGCTTCCATTTGGATACCGATACTAAAAATTCAAAAATAAAACCCCCCCCCCATTTTTTTTAAAAGTAATTTAGACGGTTAGTGTTAAGAATTGAATAGAAATGTAATAGTAAAAATTAATTTAAAACCGCTAACTTTTCTCATAGAGTTTTATAAGGCACTAATATTTACTCGTAAAGTAAAAAAAAAATCAGTTTCGTTTACACGCTTGTAAAAAACGGGGAGACGTTATTTAATACAGAAGATATATTTTTGATGTACCGTATTAAATATTGTCTCCTCTACCGGCTTCGACCAAAGGTAAACTTGGAGAGGAGACATAGTTTTTTTGTTTTTTTTTTAATAGAGGCTGGTTCGTGAGCCATAATTGTCGACTATTTAGACATCATCTCATCAAACATAAGCCCGTATAATACGGGCTCGTTCGCTGCTAATGTTATATGCCTTATTGTTGTTACAAAACCGTATATCTGTAGTGTACTATCGGCCGTTTGACTATAGTACGTACCGTATTGTTTTATATGTTCTGAATCAGCTTGTAAGGTTTTGCTATCGCGGCGCCGCTCCAGGCCCGGATACCCCTCTCGAGACACCCTAAACTGCCCAAAGCCGCTTCTGGACACATTAACTAGCTTCTGTCTCCTCTACCGTTTTTATTACCGTTTTACTAACGTGTAAATCGTGTACTGCGTGGTAAAAAGCCGGTAACTCCGCCCTATATATATTTGATATAATGGTCTGGTCCCAAGTCCAGAATCAGAAAGGAGGAGGGCGGCATTAATCACCACATTTTCGCCACAATTGTTTAATTAACCTGGTAAGTACATACATAAAAAAATATCTTTTAAAAAATGAACATAGAAAAATCATGTACGGTAATTAGATTTAATTATAATCGGCGACAAAAACATGTAATAAAAAACGTAATTCTAGGTTAATATAAAATACTTCGCAATTGTGAAAAAAAATATATTAACACAAGGCTAGCATACACACAAACAAGGTGACAAGTAATAATACAAAACATAAGCAAATTAAAGAAAAAAAGAAACAGGATGATTTTCAAAAAAATTTATTACATTATGTCAGAGCAACACATTATATAATATGACATATTTATGATATTTGAATTGAATTTTATACCGGTATTTATCTACATATTAAAAAAAAAGGTTTATTTAACCCCAGGACAATTAGTCTAATAGTTAATTTATAGTTGGCAATAAAAGATAACTCATTTTATTTATTTTATGTTTGGCTCAACATCCAGCTGGCAACAATTGGTTGCCTAGGAACTGTTACTATCATGGCGGCTATCATGGCGGGCGCCATCTAAAACATGATCATACCTAAATAAGTATAGACTGGCCAATAAGATATTTTTATGAAGGGAACATTTGTGATTTGCAAATTAGTGTACTATACTATACAGCATGAGCAGTATAAAAGTTAAGTATTCATATCTATTTCAGCCATAACCTATATAAGTATTGCAATATTTTCACTATTGTGTTTTTTTTTTATCTCTTAGCGTGACTGTTATGTCAATTAATCATAATGTTTAATTTTTGTTCTGAAACTGTTTTTTTTTTTTAATTTTAGCTTATTTGGACATTCTGCTGAAAAAATCCCTAGTTTCACTAATCCAAAGTTAAGGACTGAATCCTTTACTTCTTTTTTCTTTTCAGTGTATATTTATTTATGCTATCTATGCCATTTTGTGAATGAAAATAGTGCGGATTTGGATACACCATTTTTCTTTCACACCATGCTGCGTAAATAAGGAGGAAGTGTAGTTTTGTTTAATCTTTAAGACTAAAGATCGTGCAAATTGTCAGATTTCGGAAATCCGAATACAATGGATATACATTTTTTCAAGTTACATAAAGTTACTTCCTTTTTCCAGTCTATATATGTCTATGGGCAAAGCTCAAAGTTAGTTCTAGACTCAGGGCCGGATTTAAAGGTGTTGAAGCCCCGGCGGATGTCCTAATTATTTTCCGAATAAAATAAACATGTTCCCTCTCAATACTTTCAAATATTTATTGCCACCAAATAGAATTATTTCAACAAAGATGTTAAACTCGAAAATAAATAACAATAAAATATTTTTAAAATACTTAAATACAACAACAACAAAGCTTATATTAAGCATATTTGTATAAATGAATTTAGATCATTTTGTAATTAAATTTCTAATAGATTTAGACTAACATTTAAATCTCTTTTGGTTTAAATAAAGAAGAGTGTCTTAGTCTTGGGAGTTGAGAATTCGATGCATAATATCTATCAATCATTTTAGCTTTAGTTTCATTATTATCGTGGCTATAGTTTATATTACCTTCTACTTTAAAAAAAAAGCGAGACACAGACTCAAAGAGACCTTTTTGAGACACATACACACAAATCACATCATTAAGATAAGAGAAGAAATCAATCAAGAGATTCAGAGAATGGGAGAAAATGGGATAGAGAGAAAGGCAGAGAAAGAAAGAGATTTAAAAAAAAAAAGAAACTGGAAGGAAAGATGGCAGAAAAATTAGAAATGAAAATAAATAAAGAGAAAGAATGAAAGAGAAAAGAACACATATGTAGAGAGAGAGAGAAGAAGAAGAAGAAGAACAAGAACAAGAAGATGAGAAAGAAGAAGGAGGAGGTAGTGAGAGAGAGAGAGAGAGAGAAGAGATATCAGGGGGGGGCGGGAAAGAGGGATAGAGAGATATAAAGGGAGAGAGAATTGCTACAGACTAGAAATATGAAGAAAGAAACAGAAAAAGAAAAATAGAAAATTAAAAAGATAGCCTACATCCCCAAGAAGGAAATATTATTATTATTTTTTTTTGGTTATTGTCCAATGTCTCCAGAGTGTTGCCATTCACCACGCCATCTCCTGACACCGAGAATTAAAGAAGTCGAAACACAAAAGTCGCTGTATGGCATCCAAATGAAATGAGACTCAACCCCATGAATCCTATTACAGTTCTTCATCTTTTAATTGAACAAACAGAACAAGCTAAGACCAAAGTTATTTCGTTCTCTTTGTTTCCCGCGGACGCAGAATCTTTAGACTCTGGCCCATTCAGAGCACGGAAACAAATTTTCAGCGAAGATCTTTAAACAGAAATATTGGCGTAAGGATACAAAAAGAACAAACACACGCGCGCGTTGACAGGTAATTTTCTAAAGATGCACGAATATTATCATTACAATTTTTTAAATTATTATTTGTGTAGTAATAATTTGTATACATATATTTTAATGTCATACAAGAATTTATAAAGAAAAATAATATTTGATTCGTTCTGTTTTTTTTCTTACAAAGCAAACTATTTCTTTAAAAAACGAAAAAAAAACTTCTAGCATAGCCTAATTATTAAGCTTTGTAATTGTTATCCAGATGACAATTTTCATATATGTCGGGAAAACTAAAAATAGCTAGCTTAATAATTGTATTCGATGTAAAAAAAAAAAAAGTGTTGATTAAGTAGTTTTTTTTTAAAGGTTACTAATTTAATTAATTTTTTTTTACATTATAATTAAGCACTGCCGAATCGGATTTTTAAGGTCTTCCTTTTTCTAGCACCAGGGTCGGCCTTAGATAATTGAAGGTCCTAAGCAAAATGGCCAAATTTTCAAGATCTATGGGGCTTGCAGGGAAAAGTACCAGGAAAAAGAATAAGAGGCAGACAGAGAAAGCATTGAGAGGACAACATAAAAGAATGGACGGGCCTACGATTGAAAGAGGTTATAAACAAGGCAAAAGACAGTGAAGAATGGAGGAAGACGGTTGCAGGGTCTTGATTGGCGCACCAACGGTCCGACAGACTAAGGGATAAGTAAAGGTTAAAAAAAAAAAGGTAAAAGCGAAATGAATTTGGTGGCTCGAAATAAAATAGCACACAATAACTTTTAATATAGATGAAGTATTAGAATTTTATTCTGTTATTTTTTGTTACTTATGACTCCATTGAAATACAATGCTTCACTAACGAGCAGCAATAATGTGTCTGTTTATATGAATATCAACTGCTACACACTGAGATAGTGTTTATATTATTTGTTTAAAATTTGGTTGTCAACAGCAAGACATTTTTTGTTAAATCTCCTATTAGATTTTCCCGATAAACTAGCCAATGTCAAGGACACCAAATTGAACTCCGAAATTGCCAACTAGATAAAAGTCACAAGCAGCAGAGCTTTAAAAATGGATTCAGCATCAGTGGCGTAGCTAAAGTGGGGAAGGAGGAGGTGGGGAGAATCTAAAAATCCCACCAGGCCCCCACTTGATGGGTGGGGGCACAAATTAGTATTTTTTTAAAAATAAAAATCAGGAAAAATGCAGGGGCCACAAAAGAGGCCAAGCCCCCCCCCCGGGCCTTCAAATGATGGCGAATTCCTAGCTATGGCCCTGTTCAGCAGTGCTAAAATGTGCACATAAACTATCCTGTTACTTATTAAAAACAACGCTCGTCAACACTTAATCTCGGAAAACAAAGAGCTTGTTATTTCAAGGTTTTTAGACAAGTCTGAAAATCTCCAGTACTCATTGAACTATTGGACATTCCTAGACTGGGGGACCTAGACTGTTTAACTCTAGAACTGGCATTTTTTTTTTTGTGTATCCGGTTATCTCAGTGTACAGAGTGAAGAGCTTTATATTTGAACAGGTAGGGGGATAGGATAAATTGATATAAAGATGTTTGACGTAACAGAGGCGTCCCACGGAAACGCTTCAAAGACCAGCTTACGGAGTCAACTTTCCTTGGCTGACACAGAAGAGAGCACCTGGCTGCATGCGGCGTCGGAACGAGACAACTGGAGGTCACTCACGAAGGCCGCGGGGTACACATTTGAGGCCAAAAGAAAATCTGCTGCCGAGGACAAACGCAGACAGCGAAAATAAAATCTAAACCGACCACCTGCGGACAGTGTTTATGCTTGCCCTGGAAGTGGCAAAATATGTAGGTCACAGCTAGGGCTGCGCAGCCACGGGCAATACTGCATTCCTCACTAATCTTCGGACTCGAAGACAAGCCTTATTACTTTTAAGCACTGAATAATCAAATTTCTAAACTCTTATTTTTTTGTGGTACAAAATACTATCAATAATCAGGAAAGATGAGCAGTCCTCGCTATGAGTTGGAGGCGAAGTGGTTGAGCGGTACAGAGTTCGAAACTCTGGTGGAGACTGGGAGTTTTAATTGCGGGATATTTGGGCACCTCTTAAGTCAAACTAGCTGTAATGGATACCCGACATTAGTTTGGAAAAGTAAAGGCGGTTGGTCGTTGTGCTGGCCACATGACATCTTCCATAGGAATATATAACCTTTACATCATCTGTCCTATGCATCGCAAGGTGTGAAAGGGTAAGTTTTTTTTTTTGTATTTCTATGAGTTATGTAGTAATGTTTGATTGTGGATTGGTTAAACAATGACAGGTTAAACGGTATAGCCTATATTGGTTAAACGATGACAGGTTAAACAATATAGCCTATATTGGATGACAGGTTAAACGCTATAGCCTATATTGATTAAACGAAGACAGATTAAAATTTATAGCCTATATTGGTTAAAGAAGACAGGTTAAACTCTATAGCCTATATTGGTTAAACGAAGACAGGTTAAACTCTATAGCCTATATTGGTTAAACGAAGACAGGTTTAACGATATAGCCTATATTGGTTAAACGAAGACAGGTTAAACTCTATAGCCTATATTGGTTAAACGAAGACAGGTTTAACGATATAGCCTACATTGGTTAAACGATTTACGTTTCTTAGTTTTTAAGGGGAAGCATGAGCTTCTCGTTTTCTGCCACACACACACACACACACACACACACATTGTGCCCTTTCACACACACTTTCGTTCAATCCTATTGTTTTGTGTCTGTTAAATAAGTGTGTGTGTGTGTGTGCGTGTCCAATGACATTTCCTCCATCTGTTGTTTAATTCCGTCAAGGTTTGTAGCTCCTGTAAATGTTAAACCCCTATTGCTAAGCCCCCCGAACCCCATCTCAATATCTCCAAAACCTATTAAAACAACTCTAAAATGTTTTAGGCGGCCCAAATGTCCCGGAAAGCGGAACCCCTGTGGTCTGAACACGCAGCGAAATGTCTGTTGTCTCCAACGCCTTGCCCCCACGTCAGAACGAGGCTGAATGTCTTCCTTTCCACCCCGCTGCCTCGCCGGCGTCGTCTGCGACCCTCAGGGACACGACAGTGCGGCACGCTTTCGGAGGAAACGGTTGACTTATTAGCGGAAGGACATCGGTGGCGTTGCTCATTTCTGAGGGTACACTGTCGTATTGAGTACGTCAATAGAAGCTGCAGGGGCGTATCGCCAAGATTATGATAATAGAGTTAGAATAAACACACTTACCGAAGTGTAGTACAGGCTAAAATGCTAATGACTTTCCACGTTGAGGAACCGTGGGCAGCTTAAAAAAAACTTATTATAGAATTGTTAAGTGTTTTTTTGTTTTTCAAAGATTTAAAAAAAAATGAATACATTTTTTATGGAGATTGAAATACAGAGCAAACAACTCTAAATTGTTAATTGATATACATAACAAATAACTAACAATTGATAATTGACATACATAGCAAATAACTATTAGTAGCTAATCGATATGCATGGCAAATAAATTGCAAGGTTTTTGACTTATCCTCTGTACACACTATCGGAAGTGATATGCTGTTAATCCTTTACCTTTTCAGTTCTGTAAAATGAAATTTCTAATCTCTCTAGCTTGTAAAACTTAACAATCTGTACCCGGAAGTTGGCAACACTGGTATTGGTATTCTTTTATATTCATTTTTGTCTATTAGAGATTAGAGACGGTTACTGCAGCGATCGGACCCCATGATGACCTGCTAGCTACTGTGAAGAAACGAAAGCTTAAAATGTATGGCCATATAGCAAGATCTTCGGGACTCGCAAAGACCTTCCTCCAGGTAACAGTACCAGGAAAAAGATGAAGAGGCAGACAGAGAAAGCGGTGGGAAGACAACATCAAAGAATGGATGGGCCTACCATTGAAAGAGGTTTTAAACAGGGCAAAGGATAGAGAGGAATGCAGAAAGACGGTCTACAAGTCTTGCTTGGTACCCCAACGGTCCACCAGACTAAGGGATAGGTAACAGGTAATGCTACTTTTATCTTCTGCTATGCTACTTTTATCTTCTGCTATGCTACTTT
>JADKLZ010000104.1:6050618-6061443 GCA_021533235.1 Biomphalaria straminea
CCCCCCCCTAGTCTACTGGTAAGCCAATCCTTTGTCATCCTCACTGTAATGTTAGCCGCTGGATGGAAAGACCAGGGAGCAGTTGGGTTGAGGAGGTGGGAGAGGGGGGAATAAGGGGGGTGTAGTGGTGGACGCGATGTACCTTTACTTTGCTCTTTTCTTGACTTCTATACCAACTCCCTCCCTCTCTCCCTCGACTCAAACAGCCCCCCCCCCTCCCATCTAGATGCTTGTATCTCTCCTAGTGTCTTCACACGCATCACATACAAAAAAATAATGCTGTTAAACTACAGAGGAAATCTGGCGCGCGCCACACTGGGGCTTCTGAAAACTGTCCAGCCCCCCATCAACATGGTTGATGATGCGAAACCGTAACTTGATTTTAGTTTTGCCGCACGCCCACCCCCCTCTCCTTTTTTTTTTAATTTTTTTTTTTTTGGCTCCGTCAGTCAGGGCATCCCCTTCAGCGAGGATTAAGACTTGTGTCATTGAAGCCATATTTACAGCCCCCCCCCCCCCCCCAATCTCTCTACATATTCAGGGGGTAAATTTTTCAATTACACCATAACGAGAGACAATGAAAAAAATAATAAAGGCGAGTTCGATATAAAGAAGGAAGACTAAAACCAACAACAATGTGCTGCATCTGTCCAATAGGAGATTTTCATACATGCCGGAAAAGAAAAGATTATTAACCAGCTTTTGGTGTTTCCGGTGTACAGAATTCAATAGATATACATGTTTTCAAGTTACAAGAAGTTACTTCCTTTTTCCAGTCTATATTTATGTATGTCTATGGGTATAAGATAGTTTTCGCGCACTTTTCAAAGCTCTTCCGTTTGTGGCAGACGATGCGTTCAATATCAGACTTTCACTTTATGACTTACAACTTATTTTAAAACAAAGGGGAAACTTAACTAGTGTTTCTGTACAGGGCCGATCTTATACCACTCCAAACTATGCGAACACAGTGGGCCCCGCGCTAAATCTAGGTGTCAATTATTAAATTAAACCATTTTATTACTTGTAACTATTCCAAGAATGGAAAGTGCAGCAACAACTTTCAATAAGTAGCATTTATTTTCCTTTTTTTTTTTTCGATACAGAACAAAATAATAATAAGTAATTAATTAATTGGTTAATTTTTTTAAAATTGATTCGTGATTTATTAGCTACAACAAATATTTGTTTTACAGTTGAACTTGACCAGAGAGTGGGTATTGAAGAAATAACTTGTAAAAAAAAATGTTACATTACAGAAGGAGCGAATTGATATAAGCTTTCTTAAAACAAATAAACTCGCTACCATTGAGTGAAATCGCTACATTTGTTTGAAGTCAATCAGAACTGTAAACAATTGTGTAAGCTACTTTCTGGTCTGGAGACATTGACGTCACTGATATAGATCATTTTGCAGATGCCATACACAACAGAAGCAGAAAGAAGGCTGAAAATGCACTTGCGCCTGGTGATTTCAAATGCCCTACCTGCAACCGCAGCTGTGTAACAAGGATTGGCCTCTTTAGCCACACAAGAAGTTGCAAAGGGTTAATACCACACATCGAGACGTAAAATGCTACAGACAGATATATCATTTTACTCGAGCCTCGTTATCGCTCTGGACGAAGATATATCAGGTCATCTCCCGTCAGCTTAGTACATTGAGTAATTAATTAATTCAATAATTAAGACTTATTTATTAACTAATTGGTTAGATATGTGATTGCTTCATGTAATGACATCGACAATAGAAGATGGTGCATATGTTTAACTTGATTTGAGATTGGAAAGTGGGCGAAAGAACGCGTACAATATTTTGATAGACGGACTGAGCTTGGTAAAAAACAAAACAATGGTTGACCAACAGTGGCGTAGCTAGGGTGGGGGAGGAGGGGGGGAATTTAAAAATGCCCCTGGGCCCCCACTTGAGAAGGGCCCCCAAATGAGTGTTTTAACATTAAATATTATGCAAAATGCATGGGCCCCCAAATAAATCATGCCCCCGGGCCCCCAAAGGATGGGAGATTCCTTGCTACGCCCCTGTTGACCCAAGACATTGACTTTCCAAGGTCCCCAAAAGACCAAGGTTATTAATTTTGTGTGTGCTCTTGTGAGACTTTTTTATGTGTATTTCTTTGACAAGCGTATTGTCCTACGTCAGTGTTTCCCAAAGTTTGAGTACGCGTACCCCCAGGGGCACGCGAAGAGTTTGGAGGAGGTATGCATACCATCTCTTTAACAATACAAATTTTGACCCATTTATTATGTTCAGTTAAATCAAAATAAATTATTAATATGTTTTAATTATCATTTTTATACATTGTTTCTATTTCTACAAATAGCCGGATTTAATTTACATTTTAATTTTCTTTTTTTTTCAAAGATGAGGTCATGAACAGGAATGTTTTTCTGAATTCCTGAAATACACCTTGCCTTTTCCAACTTCATGAGTGATATTGAATTTTCAAATTTTGTAGACATTAAGTCGAAAAAAAAAGGAACAGACTGTTAGACGTGAAACAGTATCTCACATCAAAATTAACAACCAGGGAACCAAATTCTATGATCTGTCATCTCAATGGCATAGGATTAGTTATCCAATGTAAGTACGTTGAGGGGAGGGGGTGAGAGGGGAACGTAGTGTTACCAAAATTATAAAAAGGGGATGTCAAAAGTTTTGGAAACACTGTGCTAAGGAAATGTAATCTAAAATAATAGTAAATAGTGTCCCTTTCAGACCTATGGGGCAGATGATGTTAAGGTCATCTGTTTCTTTGGCCAAACGGTTAACAAGCAGGGTGTTATGTGGCAAGTACAACGACCAACCGCCTTTATTTTCCCCAACTACCCATTAGAGTTGGGACGCCCTAAAAATCCCGAAATTCAAAAGCCCAGTCTTCACCGGGATTCGAACCCAGGATCTCAGGGTTAGAGGCCAAGCGCTTAACCATTCGACCACTGCGCCCCAAATCGCACATATAGTGAAACAAAATTATCTTGCCATTTTGTTTTTGCTTGCTCGACTTTTCTTTCTGTGCTCTTTTTCTCTTTCTTTTTTTTTATTTTCTTTCTTTTTTTTTCTTTTCTTTTTTCTTACTTTTCTAGAATTTCCCCCTACTTTTTATTGTTTTCTTCTACGTAGTGGCATTATTTCCCTCCCTTCCTCCCCTTCCTTTATTTTACTTTTTGTTTTCACCCTTATGTTAAAACGAATTCTTTGAACGCGTGTATTTTAGTCCGAAGTGATTGTCACTGACTTATTGTGAACTGAGACGCCAGCTACTACAATGGCACGCGAGGCTTGGTGGAACTGATGAGCCGCAAATAAGTGAGCATTAACTCTTTGAACACTGCAGCAACTTTATCACTGAGATCATTTTCACCATCTGTGCCGTCTCGGCCATCAGAGGGTTAAAAAGAAGAAAAAAAAAAAAAAACTACTGGTAGGAGAAATAAAAGAAACAAAACTATTCATTCAACATTTTTTAATAATATAAAAAAAAGAATCTACACAAATGTTGATGACGTCATTTTTAGGTGCGTGGTGACAATAAATAGAAGCAAGGGAGACAAATAAGATGAAGGAGACCATTGGACTGTACAGTGGTGACCTTGTGGCCTCTAAGTTGTATTCTTCTTGTAATCTAGAGGAGGCTCAAGCGAATAGACCTTGAACGCGTTTTCTTTTGTGGGGTTGGGGAACTGAAAAATGGGGGAAAAGAGAGAAAAGAGAGAAAAGAGAGAAAAGATAACCATTCACACCCATGTATGAAAGATAAGCCTCCCCACTCTTTCATTTTTTTTTCCAAGGCGGCTCCCTTCCCCCCCCCCCCCCCCCCATCAATTTTTTTTTGTCTATTACCGCCATACAATCCCAGAACTCCACATAACAATAAAAGAAAGAGGTTTTCAAAATGAGCAGGAACTGAAGACGTCTTGATTGGGGGGGGGGGGGAACTTGAGGACAAGTCCAACGCCCTGTCCCCCTTCCACGCCTTCAGCTACCTTCCCTCTCGTCCACGCGCCTCACTTCACCCCCCCCCTCATCCTCGTGGTAACACCAACATTCCCCCATTCACCCTCCTTACATCCTTGACCCCCACGAGCTTAAGATGAGCACTCTAGTTCTATAGAGTCGCAAGGGGGGCCACGCGCCGAATGTGAAGTTCAACTCGATAAAGAAATAGAAAAAAAAACAACAAAAAAAACTCCTCCACCAAAGAAAGACTACGCGTTTTATCAGCGCATTTTTTTTTTCCTTCTCTTTTTCTCTATTGTATTGACCAAAAGACGACCTGGAGAGACCAGTAATGTTTTGTCCATGTTGTGTTATGACCTGCTCCAGGTCATCCGGGTCGTTACCCCTGGCCTCCAATACATCCTTGAGACGTTGGGACATGTAAGAGAGGGGGGGGGGGGAGGTTGCTGAAATATTTTAATAATGGAGCTAGGGAAAGGAGGGGGGGGGGAGTCGCACCCGGCCAAGACTCTGGTTGATACGCGTCAGCCAGGTGATGGTGACCCTGGTTTCTTGACCACTTAACCCAAACATGTATTTCATTGTTCCGCTGGGCGATCAGTTTCGTCAGGTGCTGGACAAGTGGGCTTTTTGTTTAAATTGAAAATTTGAATGGGAAGTACATGCTGACACTGTCTAAATATAGATCATTCATGATTTGACAGGTAGCCTTTATATTGAACTAAAATTATTGAGATTTTGAACAAGATTAACGAATTAATTTCCACGCTAACTAGACTTCATACTAGAACAGATGCAGGGAAACTTGCGGTGCCAGAAATACAAGAGATCGATCAACACGATACAAATCAAACTTTGATTTTCTATCTAATGTCAATTCCTGTTTTATTTTACTTTTTAAAAATTAGTTCATAGTCGCTAATTGTGTCACTGCTAAAAATAAAAACAATAGACCCACAATTGATGCGCCAAATCCAATATTATCTCTAACACCATCTCTCTCTCTCTCTCTCTCTCTCTCTCTCTCTCTCTCTCTCTCTCTCTCTCTAATAGATTTAGTAACGTCATTGTAGAATTATTTTTTTTTTGAAACATTAAAGCTAGTAGAAAAAAAACATCAATAATAAGGTCTTTTTTGTCCAAGTTAGAATATTTAAACACATTCATTTGAAAGTAGGTCCTTCTAATGCCCAATCCTTTTGACATACGATATATAAAAATCCGCTGCCGAGGACAGACGTAGACGAAGAAAAGAAAATCTTAATCGAGCACCGACGGACAAAGCTTATGCTTGCCATGGATGTGACAAAATATGTAGGTCACAGCTGGGGCTTCGTTGAAACAGGAAATACTGCATTCCTCATAAATCATCGAACTCGAAGATAAGCCTTATTATTATATACTAAATATGTAAGACATATTGTAGCACGGAGTAAGACACATACAGAAATTGCTGTCATAAAAATGTTAAGTTGGTCTAAGACTGTTTACATAAAAAATTAAAACTCGTTATTCAAAATGATTTGTTCTCTTGGAAGAAAGTAGAAATAATTCGATAGCTTTCAATAAAATGATTTTAACATACTTGATGTGGAAAATGACCAAGATTTAAGAGCTTTCAATGACAGTATAACTAGTACATTCTTCTACAGCAGGGCGGGTCAGTTAAAAGGAAACGCGACATCAAAGAAATAAAAATGTCTCAAAGTTCAAAAATGTCGCTTTGCTGTTCTGGGTAAAAGGAAAATCGTGCGTAAGTGTTCTCTTTGCAAAAATCTTTAAAAATGAAATTATTGGTGGCTGGGTGTTGAAGCGCTTGGTGTTCGAGCCGATGGTCTTGGGTTCAAATTTTGAATTTCGAAATTGTTATGACACCTGAGTCCTGAGTTCAGCTAACTGTAATGACTAGTACTGAGTACCTAACCTTAAGTGGGAAAGTAAAAGTGGTTGTTTTTTTGGGGCTGACCACCGCCTGCCTTAGAAACAGATGAAAGGTTTTATTTTACTTTTTACAAAGATTACACCAACTCACTATGTCTGTTTGAAAGTTCCTCTTTCAGACCTTGTGGTCTATAGGGCAGATGATGTAAAGGTCATCTGATTCTGTGGCCTACGGTTAACGAGGGTGTCATGTGGCCAGCACAACGACCAACGGCCTTTACTTTTCCCCAACTAATGTCAGGTACTCATTAGAGCTGGATGGATTCAGAGGCGCCCAAGGATCCCGAAATAAAAATCCCAGCCTTCACCAGGATTCGAACCCGGGACCCACGAACCCGGAACCCACGATTTAGAAGCCAAGATCTTTACCGCTCAGCCACCTCGCCTTCTTCTGTCTGTTTGTCTGAAAAAAAGTTTGTACACGTTATTACTGCTACACCCAATTTCGGATCTAGCTGAAATTTTGCATAATTATTTCTTTGACCTGACAAAACAAGAACCAATAAGAAAAGATAACCATTTAATTAAATAACTAATGTTAATTAATTATCTTGAATGGTATCTTGAAAAAAAGGATAGAAATTGTACTCGATTGATTTGGTGGTATAAGTTGAATTAATCTCCTTTATACTTTGTAGGTTGCCGGTTTAAAGTTTAAAGCTAACAACAGATAACTAAGATAACTTCTATTTTCATAGGTGATTTGCTGGCAAAGTGGTTAGTGCATTGGTTTTGGAGCTGATGAGGCTTGGGCACTCGAGTTTCGAATTCAGGCTGATCACCTTTTTTATATTAATGAATACCCCCCCTCTTCCTCCCCCGTACACATTTTCAACTGTTCTAGACAAGTGGTAGGTTCACTAAAAGCATGAACATGCGCTAAAAAAACAATAGGTAACAAGGTTACAAAGACATGACAGTTTGTGTGGAAACACAACCTTAAAATCGGCCTCCGAAGTGGTCCACCCAGGCAGGTTTCTATGTTTTCAGAATGAACATCCGAATGAAATTATATCAAATACAAATGAGTGATAAGAATGTAGATAGAAGGTTGACAGATTTTATGTAGTGCCCCAGTAATCCTTAGGCCTCTTTTCGGGCTGGTTACTTAATAACTATACTTTTGATATCAAAGATAAATGTGAAATAAAATAAAATTTATAACGTTAATAATTGTCTTAAATTAGGTCTGATTTATAATGCATACTAATTAGGTTTTTCTCTTTAAAAAAAAAACTGCTAGCATAAGTGATTTTTAAAAATTAGAGCTTTTAGAAAAGAAAAAAGTAGCCGTCGCATCAGAACTTTGAATGATCTCAAATATTGTGATATCCGATTTTCATTTTCTCTTCTAGTTTTTGAGATCTAAACGGGATGGACACAGACAGACAGACAGACGAACAGACAGGCCACACAAAACTAATAACGTCTTTTTCCCTTTCGGGGGCCGCTAAAAATATTTGTAATCGCGCAGATTTATTAATTTAAGTTTAGATCTATTATACATTGAAATGCATGACAGAGTCAAAGTAATCGATATAATTAATCTTGGTTTTTGTTTTTTTAAATTATATTTAATGTTTTTCTTGTTGATATCGTCTGCCAAACATTTAGAAAACAAAAAGACTCTTGGCTAGTCCAAAGAAAATATAGCGTATAGAATATAGTGTATATGTTCTTATCAGAGCATCTTTATAAGAGCATTTTTAACCCTTAAAACGAGTGTGGTAGTTACCTGTTTACCTGTTACCTATCCCTTAGTCTGGTGGACCGTTGGGGCACCAAGCAAGACTTGTAGACCATCCTTCTCCATTCCTCTCTATCCTTTGCCCTGATAAGAACTTCTTTCAGTGGTAGGCCCGTCCATTTATAGGGAAACATTAGAATTGTAATTGCATTTTGTATGCAATCTTTGTGAAGCAGCTCAACACTTTGAGGGTTAACAAAGATTCTGAGCAGAACGTTACAAGATATACTCAGCCCAAGATCTTCCAATCCCTCAAACATGTGCACCGTGCACGTGCACTAGGGATTATGGGCCTGTTATGTTAGCTTCAAGTTTTAAGAGGAGCACCGAAACCCGTTGGGGTCTCACCTGCTCGTCTAACACACGTCGGACGTCCAGGAGGCTATGAAATTCGCTAAACACGATACGCCCCTTTCCTATGGGTACCTAGAAAGACGTCGTGAGTGACAAGGGGGGCTTACCAAGAGGCTTATGTTCTGTTCAGGTTGGGCTTGGCAGTTCCGTTGCAGCTTGCGGCTGAAGTTTGGAGAAGATTAGTTCCCTTTTTTTTGTTCTCTAGGATATTCGTGCGCGTGTATTTGTGTGTGTGTGTGTGTGTGTGTGTCTGTAAGTGCGCGTCTGTGTACACTTTATTTCTTTTTCAATCTGTATACAATCGAGACTTTGTTTGGTGCAGGGGTTCTCAACCTGTGGATCGCGACCTCCTTGGGGGTAGATTGACGATTTGTTAGGAATCGCCAAAGACCATCGAAAAAAATGGATTGTTTTTTGTCTTTTCTTCTATTGCTATGTGTGTGTGTGTGCGGGGGGGGGGGGTCGCGGCAGAGTTGGGGATTGTAAAAAGGGGTCACTGAGCTTAAAAGGTTGAGAACCGCTGATTTAGTGGATTGAAATGCGGGGCGTGTCTTGCATAAATGATACCACTAAGACGGTCAAAGTTATATGTTCTTGGCTTCAAGAAGGCTGCGTGTTGTGGACAATAGTTTGACTTCTGGCACCAAACTGCTGGTAGACTACTAAACTGCTGTATGTGTGTTATATTTTAACTTGTAAATTTGACACAACTTGAATAATTTATTTTGAACGATACTATATATAACTTTTATTAGAATAGAGAAACTATACTAAAAATGAAATGCAATAAATGTAGTAGACTTTAGTAGTAATATGAAAACAGTATCTTGAACAAAATCTAACTCACTACAAAAAAAGTCTTTTTACTCTGACAATCTGAAGTCGTCTCTTCTACATAAGACGACACTGCCGCCTATCTTGCATCATTCACAACCAGTCGCTAACCTCTTCCCACTGTCACCATAGAAACACACACACACACACACTCCATGACACTGTGTATCATTTCGACACGATACGATTGAGTCTGAATGTCAGATATGTTGATTTATGTTGCTATGAGATTGTGTTGATCCGATAATCTTTTCTGATTTCTAATTGTCTGTAATTCTCCGAATTAGACAATTTCTGATTTCTCAAATAATATCGTGATGCCGGAGTTACCGTTTCAAGATATAAACTCGAGACTGAAATCGTCTTTAAACAAATAGTTAGTGTAGTTATTATGCAGTCTACGAGATACTGAGCTATGATATTTTAATGTATGTTGCATATTTCATGTAGCAGAACTGAGCCTGTATTATTGTACTGTATATATGATAAACTTGTTATGTGTTCGTGAATTGGCATTCCGAATCCTTATTTTATCGTCATATGTGTCGTTACGGTATTGCCTAGAGTACATTTAGTAATCAGCACTAAAGTACCCATAAGTATAGAGGAGAAGAAAAAAGCCTTGACAACTACGGATAAACCCGAATAACCCAACTTCTACGCATCTTGTGTCACTAACCTACATACACGCACAATACAATTCAATTTAAATTAATTTACTCTAGTCGCAGATCTCACTCGAAACTGAATTATTTATTGAGTGAATATGCCGGTCTTTGTATACTTCATCTTGCCCCCTTTATAGCATAAAATTTTTTAAGCTCACGAGAAAATCGTCATCGTTTTAAATAAAATTGTCATTACTTGTTAACAACAAACAACCATGACCTTGAACTGCAAATATTAAATCTAAAAATAAACTTAGCGCAATAGCTGCTTTATGATACGTGAAACATTTAATGGGTGTCAAAATGAATTTTTTAATTGATTCCTATTTGATCAGTTAGTTTGGTTTTTAAGACAGAATAAGTAGGGAAATGTGAATCGGAGGTAGATCAAGTTTTAGCCTAGGCCTACATGATATATGAAGAGAAAATGTTGAAGATTATAGCCGGAAGAAAAGTCTCATAAATAATACATGTATATATACAAACAATAAATATCGAAATAAAACATATATTTAAAAAGTATAATTTATGCATTAATGAGCGTATGGTCGAGGGCCATACATTATCGAGAAACACTCGGGCCGTAAAAACAGATTAATTTCGTGGCCCAGCTCTACATCAACGCCGTGTTACATCGCCCGTGAACTTATGAATTCGTTTATCATTAATTCAAACGAGAAATAAAGAGAGGTGGGCACGCTTTAACAACAGATAGTCACTGCGGCTATTTGTAGAGTCATACTGACCGAGAATGAATGTGCACACACGCGCGCGCACACGCAAGCACTCGAGCTCACGCGCACAGGGACTGACATCTACCTTTATGTGGTTCTTCTCTTTTCGCTAAGTCAACGTACTACAAGATGAAACGAGACTTTCTAGACACCCCCCCCCTTCTTCCCTTTCTCAGAATCCCTCTTGAACCACGCCCCTGCTGACTTTATGCATACATAATGAGATCTAACCGCCTGGCACACGACCCCCCCCCCCTTCCTTTTCCTCTCCTTGTATATTTATGACCTGGACATTCCCGACTCTCTACATTCTTTTTTAGTGGTGTGGGGGGGGGGAAAGGTTCTTAAAAAGTCTTTGCACGTCCCTGTGGGGGAGTAGGATTGAAGCATCCACACACTCACTGTCCCACACAGACAGGTAAAAAAAAAAAGGTAAATTTGATTTACAGCATCGCATGACCCGGTGACCCGGCACGTGCATGGCGGCGGTACAACTCACTCCCCGTGTAAGTTCTTTCATCAAATATTTGACAGACGTCACGTGGTCAGGTGAAAAGAAGAGAGAGGG
>JADKLZ010000104.1:6077747-6088493 GCA_021533235.1 Biomphalaria straminea
ATGATTCTAACTCAGGACCCCGGTTCGGAAGCCTGGCTCTTTACTGCTCAGCCACCGCTCTTTTCTTCTAACAAAATATCGGCTGTGTTTTTATTTTCTTGTAGTTTTGAATTCATCCTATTTACTTTTCCAGACCTAGCCATCATAAAGTAATATTTTTTGCAACCATTTGTCTTTCTCTAATTCAGGGTGATTAATACCATGGCCATTTAGAATGTATTTATTTCATTCAAGCACAAAGCTGGAAGTTTCAACACCATACTCATAGAAAGCCATCACACTTTATTGGAAAGCAGAAGGTCGGAATACTGAGTCTCCAATTCGTTTAAGAATTCTTTAAACTGACGATTGAAAATGCTTTTGACAAGCACTTTTTGGTGTAGTCTGAAGTGAGACATAGGAAATTCGTGGAAAAACCCAGATTCTGTTTTATTTTTTCCTGTCATACTTCTGGCTCCATTAGTTGCTATTGAAACGAGTTTATTTTAATCGATCTTATTGTCTTCAAGGCATTTTTGCACGGCATTTGCTAAATCTTCTCCTCTAGTTTGTCACGAGAGCGCTAGCAGTCCTTGTGCAGTGTCTTTTATGATAAGGCAGAAGAAAATTGAGTTCTTCCATCTGCAAATATATTATATTTTAAGATATGGGGAGGGGTGCGGTGAAAGGCAAGCACACACACACACACACACATTAAGATAACTCTTCCTTACATAAGATGGACACAGATAACTATCGTTCTAGACATACACATTTTTTTCAAACACCAAGCCACAAAGATATATGTATAATTCTTTTCTAAATACATAATAATAAGGCTTGTCTTCGAGTCCGAAGGTTAATGAGGACTGCAATGAAATACATAATAAGATGAACATATATATAATGCGACTAACGCATCTTGTGCCAGTATTCCAAATGCACGTTTTTATTTTTATACTATCCTCTTTGTATTATTGTGACCTTCTAATTATATAACACGAAGTAGATGTCTACTGTCATAACTATGTTTTAAATTTGGTTGTTAAATAAATGCATATCTTCCTTCTAAGTGTTTTCTTAGACATCTCGCCACACCCCACTTACGAAAGTGATGTTAAAACATTGACTGTCAAAATATCCGGCTAGAAAATGACTCACAACAAAAAGCCCGGTCAACGACGCTTATGTCTGCAGTATGAGTAACTGGAGAAATGCAGAGTCGGCTCCCGACGAGTAACATCGATGGGAGAAGAAGATAAAGCGGGAAACATAAGGTGTACACAAGAACTGTGTGTACAACATTTACATCAACTCTGGTACACATTTCGTACATGTTATGTCTCCTACACCCTCTCTCGGATCAAGTTCACATTTTTCACAATTACACAGCGCGATAAAGCGAGGTCCCGAGTTCGAATCCTGGTGAAGGCTGGGATTTTTTATTCCGGGATCTTAGTTGCCTCTGAGTCTAGCCAGCTCTAATGGGTGTCTGACACTAGTTTGGGAAAGTTCGTCGTTGTGCTGTCCACATGACATCCTCGTAAAACCGTGGGCCACAGAAAAAGATGTCTGAAAAGGGTCTGTTGGTCTGTTTTTTTTTTACAATTTATTGTACCAAACAAAACATGAATCAATTAAAAAACAATTTGGAGTTCTCTTTAGTCAAGCTTTGCTTTCTTTAAAGCTTATTGCATTTTATATTTTGCTATATTTTTTATCGATTCGGACGCCACGCTATTGTAAAGGTTTGAATTCGTTGTCAACTGACAGACAATCCTGACTGGAATTCCAAAAGAAAACTAGATCTATTATGTGTGATGTGTCGCCAGTTAATTTAATGTTTTCCTCATTATTTTAATCACAAATGAAACTAATATTGAGGTGTGTACACAAGAAATATTGCTTTGATCTGTTTGATTGGAGATTTTCAAGACAAACTGGACAATGCCAAGGCCGCTACATTAAACTCCCTTTTTGTCAGTCCAAAAAAACAGAATTGGGCAAGAATTTCAACAATGTCCCATTGTGTAGCTGATTACGTGCGTATTAATTACTTGTGGTGTCTGCTAATAAGTTGCCCAGTCGGTCTTATATATTTCGTGTATATCATAAATCAGGTGAAAGCCTAATGCTTATTTAATATTTAAATTTATGAAAGCTTAGAATAGTGTATTCAGCAATGCATAAAAAAAAAACAAAAAAAAACTAACTAATACCAAACACTATATAATATTAAAAAAAAGCTTTTTATAGTTATTCGCATGAATAAAATTTTTTAACAGGTTAGAAACTTTCCTTTCTGAATTTATGTTTTATCCGAAACCTCACACTGAATGACATGGGTGGATGGTGAGTAGAGTTCAGGCTCAATACCGTTGTCACGGACAGCGCTAAGCTCCGACCCAACCACTCGACCAGGCAGAAACAATACCAATACCAATGATTAATATTGTCTTTTGGTTTGTGAAAGACATTTTGGAAATTTATTGACTAGACTATTATGTCTGTTTTATTGGGGATATAGAACGATAGACCTTGGATCCTCCGCACAGCGCTATATTTAAAGAGCAATGAAATAAAGTAAATAAGTCATCTGATTCTGTGGCCCACGGTTTACGAGGGTGTCATGTGGCCAGCACAACGACCAAACGCCAACCAATTTCAGGTATCCATTAGAGCTGGGTGGACTTAGAGGCGCCCAAAGATCCCGAAAATAAAAATCCCAGTCTTCACCAGGATTCAAACCTGGGACCCCTGGTTCAGAAGCCAAGCGCTAACCGCTCGGACACCGCGCCACCTATCATTTCCTACACTTGGAGATAAAAAGTTGAAGAGTTCCTCAATGCTGTAAATACGGAATCTGGGAAGGTTTGAAACTATACTGTTTGATATAATTTATAGGCAAGGATTATCCTGCAGGACATTTGGAGAGCTCACAGTAATGTCGGATGTACGTTAGTTCAAAACTGTTCATCCTCTTAGGGCTCTCCCTCTTAAAAAGGAGCCTCCACTTTAAAAAAAAAGAAAAGAAGCATATTGAATATATTCGAATGTAGTAAATCAAAGAATAAAGTTTCTCCTTCAGACCTTGCGATCTGTTGAGCAGATGATGTTTCTTTTGTTTCTTTGGACAACTGTTAAAAAAAATATTTGGTCAATCTTAACTCTTTCTCTCCGTAATTATTTTTCCTCATTTCTATAATATTATTCATTTTTCTCTTTTGTCGTAGATCTCTTGAGGTCTGAATTGACCAGTTTGGGAATCAATGATTTAGCACTTACATTCTTTTAATGTCAGTTTAATAAAACAAAAAACAAAAAAAAAACACATTTTTAAGAAACATAAATTTAAGCTTAACTTTCATTTTTTAAAATATATACTTATAAATACAAGCTTTTTCATCATTTGAACTGAATCTAGTCTCTGTTGTGTAACAGTTGTCAACTATTCTATAACAAATAAAGACACACACAAAACACACACACACACACACAAACAACGAATTACTGGGCCTCTGTTTGATTATACTGGAATAAAATAAAAAAAACAACCCATCCCCCAGATATGTGCAACAATTGAATCAGTCCTGCTCTCGTGTGGAGACGGTGAAGACGTTCTTCCGGCTTTAACGGGGTGATAAATAAACCCAAGACAAGCGAGGCACGCCAAATGTCAACGCCGGCCCTTGTTTCAATAGTCTTTGGTAATGGAAGACGTGTATCTGAAAGGATGCCAGAGTCGCTGGAGACACAGCTACTCAAAGTACTTGCTACTCCAAAGTGAGTCAATATTTGACCTGTCAAAGGAGCTCACCCAGACACTCTGGTCTGAAGGAAATATTGAGGCGGGTCTCAGCGTCTGACCTAGATATGGACTGGCATTGTCTTGTGGTCGACTGCAGTGAAACCCACAGGAAGTTAGATGACTGAGTCAGAGTCATATTTAATGACTGGGCCAGAGTCAGATTTAATGGCTGAGTCAGAGTTAGATTTCATGACTGAGTCAAGAGTCAGAATTAATGGCTGAATCAGTCAGATATAATGACTGGGTCAGAGTCAGATTTAATGACTGGGTCAGAGTCAGATTTAATGACTGAGTCAGAGCTAGATTTCATGACTGAGTCAAGAATCAAATTGATAAATGGTCTCAGTTCAAGTATGATCTGATGACTGATTGTTATTGGCCTCAGTCATTGACTAACCTGAGATGAACCCCGATTTGAAAACCAGGACTGGAAGGATCAGTCCTCCCGTAGAGCCCTGGCGAGAAAAGTCATTGACTAACAGAATTTAACTCTCTGACACCGTAATTATTTTCAACGTTTGGACGGAATTTACAGCTTTATATAGAACTAGTTGACCGGCGGCATAGCATACGCCGCTATTTACCAGGGCCGGCGACCGCAGTGGGGCCCGCATTTCATAGGACACGCAATTTTATAGGACCCGCTCTAATTTAAAGTGTAAAAATTAATGATTAAGCCATTTTATTACTTACAACAGATTCCCCGCGCCATCCCTATAATTATTTGTCTGTTAAGCTATTGCTTTAAAAGAAATCAAACACATTTTTAACAAAATATAGTCATTTATAACGCTGTTAACCATCAAGCTGTAAGTGAAATAAGTCTTTGGCATCCTTCAGTTGTATGACTATGGTTGAACATAATACCTAATTACAAACACAATAGCACACTACAGACTGAAAAGATAAAATATAATTTTTAAAAAGTCGAAGAACAAAACTCCACTTGTCTCTCTAACCTTGCTAATGATTTTTTTTTTCCATCACAAATACTCGTATTAAAAGTCTTTTGCAAGTTAATGGATTTTTTTTAAAGAATTAGAGATTGGCCAAGCTCTAGAAATATATTCTCTTCGACTATTAAATACATAAATAATTCAAGCTTAAAATATGGTTCTAATTTTTCGCATTATAAAATAAGTAAAGTGAATGCGTGAATTCACGTTAAAAAAATGACGAATGGAGCTAAAAATAGCTAAATGACCTATTTACTTGTTGCTTGCATGTTGTTGTTTGACCTTTTACTTTGAGGATTATATATATATAGATAGATATAGATTATATAGATAGATAGAATCAACGATGGAAGCGTCGTTGCGAGGTCAAAGAGTTAAGTCAGATTTGGTGACGTACACTTGATAGAAATCTTAGTTTTGCGTTACAAAAAATAAACAAATGACTTACAGGTTAATGACTTTTGTTAGACTGCTCTACAGATAATACTTTATTTTTATAACAAATACATTCGCAGTAAAATCTAGGCAGAAGAAAGTAGTCCCCCTATCTACATAAAATAGTCACCTCTTCTTTGTAATTGCCCAAGACTATTAGTCACGTGACAAATCTTAGGAACTCTAAGATGGAAGCTCTTCTCTAAAGTCCTCTCTATATAACTGTCTGACACCCAAGCAGATGCGATATGTTAAACCAGTGATGCCCAGCCTAATTCGACCTGCAGGCCATTTTTATTTCCGACACTCGTGTCGCGGGCCACATAACCGAAAAGATATAAAAACGTAATGAAATGGAACTAAAACTAAAATCCGTGGATCTAGCACTTACATTCATTAGTGAGACTTAAAATGTGAGCAACATTAAATCTAGCTTAACCACAGACTCATTTTCATATCTCTTTTTGACAACTATTTAATCCTTCAAACTCTAGGCATAGTTTAACAATATTTTATTCGCGGCTCAAATCGAGAATGCTGCCATATTTGTTTGTTGTTTTTTTTTAACCAATCACACTTTCTTTACTAATCAAATCTATATTGGCTTATAATGTTCCACCAAAAGGTAAAGAACTTCTGCTAGATTATACATCCAGTCCTATTTCATAAACAATGTTATTGACCATTGTACCAATCAGAGAAAAAGTTTAGGCTCTACCGTAGGTAAAATAACCTTTTTGGAGAGGGGATATATATTTTCTACTTTTTAAGCCGTCATTTCGGCGGGCCGGATGGAACCACTTCGCGGGCCGGATCTGGCCCGCGGTCCGTAGTTTGGGCATCACTGTGTTAAACTAATATTAGAACGCTCAGACCCAGAATATATATATCTGTGCTCCGTGTTTCGTACGTAGAACATTCGGTCCATCTAAACAGATATCCAACACAAAGCGAGTTTTTTGTTTGTGTCCATTCACACACAGTCCCATGAAGCTGTAATATATTCTTGTCTTTCAACTTACTGATGTACACAAAGAATCTTTCTGGAAAGGGCTTAGAGTTAAAAAATGAACTAAACACTGAATGAAAAGAATCCACAACGACACCCAGCAAATGTAAATTCAGTCATGCTCTCACAACTTTATGTATATCTGCGTTGTCTCCCTTACGTTTTGAAAAAGCCTCTTATACATCATTAATTTTGCTAATTTAAGTCATAGAAATTCGAATTTGTAGTTATTAACGAAAGGAATACAAAACTAATTACACCCATGTAAAAAAGTAGTCAATGTCATTGGTAACCATTATTAAGAATCATCAAATTCTTCAGATTAACAGAATCACATTATATGTATCTGAGACTTTAGTATACCACAGACAGCAACTATTACTTCCCAGACGCTTCCACCAAAATGCCTGCTCTCTATCGCTCAACAGGTAATGATGCTCTTGTAAATGCTGATATGGACAGTATTGAGATATTGCTTATTGCTCAACAGACACGCTGTACAGGACCACGTGATGACATTACCCCTCCATACCACGCATCCACTTGAAGGTTCCCTGACTTATCATCATACGAGACATTTCATCTATGCAACGTTTCATCATTATAGCAATTCAGAATTGCAATTTTAACATTATAGCAATTCAGCATTGAACATTTCATCATTATAGCAATTCAGCATTGCACATTTTAACATTATAGCAATTCATCATCATAACCCTAACCCTAAATGTGCAATAATGAATTGCTATCTATATATATATTCCTCTAAGTCTGAGGTCAAACAACAACATGTAAGCAAGCAAGCAACAACAAGCAAGCAAATAGGGAAGATCCCATGGCGTACGCACCACGGTGTGAATGGACCCAATCCGCACTATTTCATTCACAAAATAGCATAGACATAAATAAATATAGACCGGAAAAAGGAAGTAACTTCCTGTAACTTGAAAACACATGTATATATATATCTACTATTGAATTATGATTTCTAAATTATGAAAAAAAAAAAAATTGCATGATCCTCAGTCTTAGAGATTAAACACTATTTATAGACATAAAATAATGTACACACAATTGTAATGCACAAATTTTTGTTTCATAAAACTGTCTTATGAATTTGTGTAGCGAATGGAAGGGAGGTTAAAAAAGTGGAAGCCGGAAGAGATTATATACACAGATAGATACTACTCTCAGGTTTGACTTTAGCGCGGGAAATCTGTTATATCATGTTATAAAATGGTTCAATTTAATAATTTATACACCTAAAAATTAGCACGGGTCCAAAGAAAGTTCGGGACCCACTGCGGTCGCATATGTTGTTGTATTTTTTTTATTCATGAATTCACTTATAATAACAAGTAAATGGGAAGATCCCATGGCTCGATTATAGAACTTCTCTTCTCAGAGATAGTTTTATGCTTTAGCACATGAACGTACTAATTATAGTCCATTTAATCAAATTAACATTCAAATTTGTTTTTCTAAAGCATTGTTACATGAGTGCAGCTATATTCTTAAAATTGCGTAAATTAAGGTCAATTGGCCATTTTTATAGTATTTTTCATTCATGAATTCACGCATTCACTTTACTTATATCAAGCAATTGGGAAGATCCCATGGCGCAGCATGTTGTGAATGGGAAATAATATATCCAAATCCGCACTATTTTCATTCACAAAATAGCATAGAATTTTTTTTTTTTACTTTAAAAAGATTTTAATAATGTCCGGAAATTTCCAGGACTTTTTCGACCGGCGGCATAGCATTTAATATCATTTCAGGAGATTTCCAGGGGGCTCCTGGTAAATCAAGAGGCCGCGGGAAATCTGTTATGCTTTATAAAATGGTTCAATTTAATAATTTATACACCTAAAATTTAGCACGGGTCCAAAGAAAGTGCGATACCCACTGTGGTCGCATATGTTGCAGTGCCTAAGGCCTGCCTTGGAAAATAGCGGCGTATGATATGCCGCCGGTCGATTAGTAATTATATAATGATGAAACGTTGCGATGATGAAATGTCTCGTATGATGGAGATGTCTGGTCAACCCACTTGAAATAACATACGTCTCCTTAATCGGACTGGAAGAAATCTTTCTGAAAGGAATTGAAAATAAACATTCAATAAAGCCGAACAGTAAATAAATCCACACCAACACCCAGAAGATAGAAATTCATGTCTGACTCGTTCAGCTTCCTGTTGTCCTTTTTTTTAATTTTTTTTTTTTAACAAATTACCTCTTTTACATCACTAATTTTATTAATTTAAATGCGTAGACATTCAGTCTTATTTAGACACAAACGAAGTCTACTTGTTGTATCTAAAATATCCACCTCTCGGTGTCAACTGGTGAAAATTAGTTGTCCCGGCCTTAATTGGGGAAAAAAATTATCGCCAGACCAGACACATTGTAAATAACCAATCATAGATTATATGTAGTCCTCTAAACTCATCATGAGCTCACTGTATTGCTGCTGGGCCTCAGCCTTGACTGCTCAACAGTATTATACTAATTATAGGGTTGGGACGTGAATGCCAGATCTGTCAGCAGGTAAACACATCAACACAATCAGTGAAAGCCATAAACAATTTTGGGTCTTCGCTCTTTGTAAAGAACATGAAGAACTGATCTTTTTTGTCAATTCGCTAATGCTCCTATAACTGCAACTATGACCTTATAATTTATTAACTCCAGCAGGTATATTACAATTAAAAGTGTATTTAATCATGAACAATATACAGCCCCCCAATAACATTCACTTCTCAACAGTATTATATGGTCAGGACGTGGATACGTTAACCTGTTTGTCTTGTGCGTTACTGTAAACGAAAGTATGATCTGAATTAAAAAAAAAATCGCGACCCCTTTTTGGGGTCGAATGACCACTGGAAAAAAAAAATATTCACCTGAAGAAAGAGTGACACACTGGATACCTGAATACATTAACCTTAAATCCTTGTTTCTCCTTCATTGTGTCTACCATTCTCCTTGTTGTTAAGTGTGTGTGTGTGTGTTTCTATGACGACAGTAACGATTGGTTGTAAATGATGCACCATAACCTATATATTCTTCCTTTGGTCGAAGGCCAGAAAGTGATACTGAAAAGTTGTGTTATTGCAAGGAGTTCCATTTTCTTATGAAATATTATGACGAAAGTCCACTATATTTATTTAACTTTGTCTATATTCTCATAAAAAGATAAAGGCACATTTCTCGTTCCATATGATAGAACATATTTGTACAATTGCTCCTTCTTCCCTAGTGATAATAGAGCATGGAATGGGTTGCCTGTGGTAGCCAGGAAAACCAGTGACTTAGCAGAATTTAGGTCATTGGTTAATATACATGACTAAATGGATGACGAGTAGGACGTGATCATCTTCTTTTTTAGAAGTAAAGTCTGTAATGTCGAAGATAAATTTCTTTTTAGTATCGTTTACAAGGATGTTATTCAAGCTATTGGAAGTTTTATTAGTTAAGCCATATCACGTATATAACGGTTTAGTTGTCTACCAGAATCTAGGTGCTACATGTCAACGACCGGTGACAACACTCCTCCTCCCATCTGGCAGAGCAGGAGGAGGATGTGTTTGTTAACAGTAGGACATTTCAAAGATATCAGTCTTTCATTGGGCTGACAATGCAATACCATTGTAGATAGTTGATATTAAAGTTAGAGTGGTGCAAACTGTGGAAAACTCGACAGGGGAGTCACTTTAGTCTTTCAAATAGGAGTAGGGATCCAAGCAGCGGCAGCGTATTGAAGGGCCCGCGAGGGAGGCTTGACCTCTTTAGGAGCCAATGCATTTTGACATTCATCATCTTGACATGAGATAATGGTGTAATATTCAATGTAAAAACAAATTTCGGACACTCATTCGGTGAACCTCTCAAGAGGGATCCGAGAAGATTTTAAAATTTGGACCCCTCCCTTCTTCCCACCTTAGCTTCCCCCATGGATCTAGGTATGCAGTGTAAAGGAAGATATAGTTCTTACCTTATAAATCATAAACGTTTATTTAAAAGAGGAGATAATTATGGCACGTTGCTCTTTTTACATTTTTTTTTTCAGAAATTATATTTTCGCAACAAGATCTTTTTTTTTTTATATTTTCCAAGAAAAGAGATCTAGATATCCACAAATCAAGAGGGAGGGGAGAGTGAAGGATGCAGGGCAACAAAACAGAGTCAAAGACGGCGACATTCTCCAAGCGTGAACGACATGATTTGATCATTTGCTCCGAAGGTGTTCGATGTTCTTTGATCACGAGACGACCGGACATGCGCGCGCACACTTTAAGTTTTGATGATGAATCGGCAAATAGTGCTTTGAATCAAGTCGTACTAATATTTGCCCAAAGAAACGTAAAAACGAACACAAAGCCTTGAGACTCGAACATTCTCACCCGAACGCTCTTCTCCAGGGGCCAGCCACTCCACACCCACTCGAGTTTCCGTCATTCCGTCGTCTCCGCCCTTGGCGCCCTCTCCCCAACCCCTTCCCCACTTTTTTTCCAAAACACGCCATCCAGATGATCCATGAAAATACCTTTAAGT